>PIJE02006378.1:0-15401 GCA_002895965.2 Coryphaenoides rupestris
CAAAAAATCCATACGTTGACAAATTAAATGAATACCACATTTCCCACAAGAACACAGGAGGGTGAAATCGGAGACATGCACTTTTTTTGTAGTTGTTGAGAAATGCAACCTCAAGTCCTTGTCGAATTACCGTCCGTTTCCTGTGCCGTCGTATTTGGCATTTGGTGAAAATCGATATTTCCTTTTTAAGTCGTGTGAGTGTGTTGCCTCTCTGTGGCTTAATTCCCCAGCGGAAACCCTTCAGCCCCTCCGGAGTAATACAAGAGACATGCAGCGGGATTCATTTGAGGGGATATTTACACGACAACAGCCATCCAACGTGATGCGTGTGCGGCTAATGAGCTCAGTGCTTCGCCATTTTCAGGGAGGGACTGTTCAAATGCCATATTTCATGACTTCTCCGCTGTGCTCACGGGTGAGCGATCGCGCTTGGCTTTGTGTTGCACAGGTGCAGCCCAGAGAGCCGCATGAATCACGAACACAAATCGTTCTCCAATGGAAAAACCAAGGGCACATAAAACAAACATCTGCAGCTGGAAATCTGGCGATTCGGGCGTGGGGAAGGGGGAAAAAATGGAAAAGTCTCTCCAAAATAAACAACATGTCGCTGTATTTCAAAACGGGTAACTCCCATGTCCTCCGCGATGGCTGAATTAGCCATAAAGCCGTGGGGATCGGATGAGATGTCATCCTCGTGCTTCTGAACTGCCGGGGAAATGTGTGGTGTTGTATTTTTTCAAGCATTTCTGTTTGACAACATGACAGAATGGAAGACAGACAAAGAGGCTTTTGTTGGCGAACCCGAGGAGCTCTCCTGCGCCGTCGAAACGAACCTTCAGACATGACAAGGCCCCCCCCGATGATGACTTTATACAAAATAGTTTACCTTTCTTTTTTGTTCTACTCTAATTACCGCTGTCTCTTCTCTACTTCTTCTCCCCCCCCCCTCGGGCATCTGGGGCACAATGAAGGTGTTTGTAGAGGACGTTGACGAAGTGGGGGCTGCGGTTGACATCGCTGAGCGGTGAAGACGAAACGCGACCGGGAAATATGGCCGCCCCGCCGCGGAATTCCAAGCTAATTAACCAACGACGTGACATGCGAGACGCGTCCTGCGTGTTGCTGCAAGAACGCCCCATGACTTTACTGAGTGAACACCGAAGCGGTCGGGGGGCTCCCCGCTATCCCGACATGTGTGACACCGATGCTCTGTTATATAACGGTCATATAATCATCTTTGAATTACAGGCTTGATGCATTGGGCTGATTGTGCACAACACCTTTTGTGTGCACCCATGTCAGTGCACGTGTGTGTGTGCGTGCGTGCGTGTGTGTGTGTGTGTGTGTGTGTGTGTGTGTGTGCAGGATTGCGTGCACGCGCTGTGTTGTGACCCCGAACAGATGACTTCAGGGTGAAATCCAAGTCACAACAGACACTTAATCAGCGACTTCACTTCAAGGGAGGCAGGACAAGCAGAAGCCATTCTTACTATTCTACTTTGATGTGTCAAAGAGAGAACTCCCACAATGATGGTCTCAAAAGGGACAAGCCACACGGCAAGCACAGAAGACCAAACGGTGAGTATATAAGACCTTGTAGAATGGCGTGTGATATCTCGCGCACAGATAACTGCCACTCGACACTCAACATCAAAAATCTGCGTTGTATAGAAACACATTGAAATGGTCTTCTCTGGCAGAGTTTTGGAAGAAATCTCATCTCGAACGTTTTAACTACCAAGCTCTCATTCTTGAAGGCACTACTACGAGATGGGCTCTGTGATCATTAGCCGAGGGCGTCATTACTTTACATGCGCAATGCACTCTGGGTCATCACATAAATTGGTTGCGCTCTAGAGCTGAGCTGCTAGCGCTACCATTACCTATTGCCATTTTTACAGGCCCAGAGGAAAGGTCAATACAATGCCACACTGTGCTGCTTTTCGTTGTGGAAGGACTAAGAAGGGAATATGCACGTCACTGGAATATAAATATTACAGAATATATTTTGTGCCTTCCAGATGAATTTATTACCACAACATGAAAGTAGTAGATGATGACAGTAAGACAACATTCATTGACATAAAAACCACAATAACAATACAATAATAATTTGGTGGGAGTGTAAATGACCACAATGCACAGTGAGGTTCAAACATGTACAATTCGTATTTTTTGTTCTTATTTTGACGTTAACCGTGAAACCGGAAGTGCTTTTATTTTGAAAAGACACTGTGCGGAAACGGAGCGCAGACAAAAGGAGGGAATCGACGCAACAACCGTAAGAGTCCGGAGAGAGAAGAACGATCCAGATCAACGCGGAGTCACGTGTTTGTGATCAACAGTTTAGCTCCAGTCCAGAGACGCAACAAGGTTCGTTCATTGCATTTATTTGTGTCTCATAATGTCCTTTATTTTAGCTCCAGTCCAGAGACGCAACAAGGTTCGTTCATTGCATTTATTTGTGTCTCATAATGTCCTTTATTTTTCCAGCCTATTTGCTAACGTTGTGCTGTTAACAGTCTAATGCGTGACTTTGTCGTCTGTTAGTTTAGTTTGTGTTGAGCTCTTCTTGGTCGATGAAGAAAACAAATAAAGACCATTAGACCATCAGTCCGCTACAATGATTGTCTCAAGTCCGAGTGGATTCCCATCCATTGTCGTCACATGTGTGCTTCTCTCCCTTGTATTGTGTCCTCTTTTACTCACCAAGTGCTTCATCCCGTGTTAGTGTGTTGATATTAGTGTTACAAGTGATTCCTCTCATTCCGTACATCTCTTTGTTATCACTCCCTCCCACATGGACCTCAACCACCGCCTTGTGGGACCTTGAACATCTTGTGTTGGAAGTACAAGTCCTCCTAGTGGCCTTTGCTTCTATATTGTGTTGAAGCCAGCCTCTGTTGCAGAAAGAACTCTGAATTCTTCAATCCTTACTAACTGTTCATGGTCATTTGGATTATAATTATTAACTAATGATTTCACAGTCACTTTTTTACTAACTGTTCATGGTCATTTGGATTATAATTATTAACTAATGATTAATCGCAGTCACAATTCAGTTTAGTGTATTTTATGAGCCCTAATCCGCTGTCCGGCTATTGGTCCACGATCTCCCGTTGACCGATATTATTCATTCAGATTAATGATCATTTTATAATAGTTAATTTTAAGCTGATACCCAACCATAGGACCTACACTTGCTATATAGCAGGTTTGCTCCAGGCTAGGCTCACAGCATGAGTCGCCACGGTAACTGAACCAAGGTCAGTCTAAGCTTGGTTTCTGAAACCCAAAATTCCGGCATTACCCGAATTCTGACTTAACTTATAGGGTTAACCCGGAAATCCAGCTCCTTGAAACAGGGCCCTGGTGTGAGCGTGATTAGACATACTGTACCAAGTGATCTAGTCATCATACATCTGGGTGGACACTCCCACTTGTGATGTCACTATGACAATTTTAGCCACTTGACAATTTTGAAATGTAATCTCTTGAATTCATGATTTTCTTAATACGTCAACCAATCTGATTTACAGGTCAATACCCTCTTATCAGAGATGGTTCGTCAGTTTCGAAGGTCTGTACGAGGAAAAGAGCAGCCTTGTGTTGCACCAGGAGATGTTCCCTGGAACATCTGTACCGGGACCCAGCTGAAGGCCGCAAAGTCTTGCCTAGCGTGTCTTACCTCTTACTGCCACACCCACCTGGAGCCACATCTGACAGTCGCAGTTCTGAAGATACATCGGCTGGTCGAGCCTCTGGACCGTCTGGAAGACAGGATGTGTCAGAAACACGGCCGACTTCTGGAGCTCTTCTGCCGGACTGAACAGGTGGGTGTGTGTCAGTTCTGCAGAACACAAGTCCCATCCTGTCGTACCTCTGGAGGAATATGATGTGAAGGCGCCCCAGGGACCTGAACCACACAGTCAGGGCGTATTCCAGTGTGTGTCAGTTACCGCACAGAGAGAACGTACAGCAGGGAACACGACAATGAGTTCAACCCACAGTGCCTGGTTCGAATACCTCCTAAAGGAGGAATATGATGTGAAGGCGCCCCAGCTCGGGAAGTTAGAGAATAAAGTTCAGCACGAGATCCAGGAGAGACGACGAAAGATCCAGGAGATCAAAGACGCAGTAGACCTCAGCCAAGCAGTCGCAGACAGAGACATAGCCGATGGTGAGCTGGTCCTCACTGCTCTGACGCGCCACATTGAAAAGTGCCGGGATGATCTCAACCAAACGGTTAAAGAGGAACTAGAATCCACACAGAAACAAGGCGGAAGGGCCTCCTCAAAGAGCTGGGATCAGGAAATAGAAGATCTGACACACTAGGAAAGGCTCAGAGGTGAAGCCAGCTCTCACACACTGAGACCACCTCCACTTCCTCCAGACCTTCAAGATCCCCTGAAGAACCCTACACCCACCAGGGACTGGATGGGGGTGGAGGTCCAAGCCCTGTCATACGTAAGAGCCGTGAGGAGATCCCTGGATCAGCGTGAAGGAGCAACTGAGACATGGAGATGACGAGGGCAACGTGAGTGCCCCCAGTGTGGAGAGGTGGGGTGTGAGGTGAAACCAGTGTCTATAAAGAAGTGTAAAGTATTGTGTTTTAGGGTCATCCAAAAACACCCACTAAACCTTTTCAGATGGAAAGTCCCCAAGAGACTAACCAAGCAAAATTATGATATATGATAGTAATTATATCCGTATTTTAGATTATTACTATTAAGACAGCCCTACTAAAGCAAACATACTCTACACTACATACTAGTACATCTTTACATTATCTAAATGAACAATGTAATCGTGTATTTAGCAGCCTATTCGTGTCTTGTTCTCCCGTCAGATGCCTGTGAACTCACTCTGGACCCAAACACAGCCCACAGAGAACTCTCTCTGTCTGAGGACCACAGAAAGGTGGTGGTGGTTAAAGAGGAGCAGTCGTATCCTGATCACCCAGAGAGATTTGACTACCAGCACCAGGTATTGTGTAGAGAGAGTCTGACTGGCCGCTGTTACTGGGAGGTAGAGTGGGAAGGAAGGGTTGATGTAGGAGTGACATACAGAGGAATCACAAGGAGAGGATGGAACAACAAGTCCTGGACTCTTTATTGTGGTGATGCTTGTTTCATTGTCTGGTACATCGGTAGTCCAACAGACATCCGTCTCCGCCCCTCTGGCTCCAACAGAGTAGGAGTGTATGTGGACTGGCCTGCTGGCACTCTGTCCTTCTACAGGGTGTCCCCACATGGAGGAGGCTCCTCAGACACACATCCACACCTTCCAGCTCACATCCACCCAGGAGGACCTCCTCCCTGTGTGAGGAGTGTCCTAGCCACACTTATAAAGCAGGTGGGACTCCTAGCTAACTTCTTATCTCCTTCTCCGTGGGATGGTCTCTATCAGACTCCCTCAGGGCGGGGCTGGAGTAACGAGGAGCTGTCTGTCTCCGGAGAGACCCGTCCCACCACAGCAGGAGCACAGAGGAGCTCTGCAGTCGAGGAGGAGGAGGAGGTCCCATCAGGTATACTTTGATCCCACCACGGCCTCTTCATTGTGTGTGTCATTCTCTTTCTCCCCTTGTCCTCCAGGGTGTCCGCGGGTCATTAAAAAGTCTTAAATTCATATTTATAAAAAACAGATCTTAAAATATCTCTCAAGACACTCATTAACAATATTAATTTAGTTGTCACATTCAAATTACGTTTTTGAAAGAGTCTTTAGTAATATTTAGTTATTTCAGATGGGCTCATGTGTCCAGTGTTCCGCCTAGTCTGCACTTAATGATTTATCATTAACTAGAAAAATGCTTGAGAATAATATGATAAGGTTTACAACACCACACATTTCCCCTTCGGTGCAAGTTGAACCAGTTATATGCACCAGAAGTGGAGTGAATTAAGTATGATCTCCAATATTGATTAATACTCAGTAAGGAATACCCCCAACAGATCACTTTATGTCTTAATTGGTAGTATGAAACTAACGCTCAAATAGTTATTTTTTATCACCATTGCGCTAAGAGATTCTGCGCCTTGTTTAGGTGAATTAAGGTTAGTACACGAGTGCGAGTATGTGGGGAGCGTGTTTGATACACCTCCTTAAAATACAACACCACACATTTCCCCGGCAGTTCAGAAGCACGAGGATGACATCTCATCCGATCCCCACGGCTTTATGGCTAATTCAGCCATCGCGGAGGACATGGGAGTTACCCGTTTTGAAATACAGCGACATGTTGTTTATTTTGGAGAGACTTTTCCATTTTTTCCCCCTTCCCCACGCCCGAATCGCCAGATTTCCAGCTGCAGATGTTTGTTTTATGTGCCCTTGGTTTTTCCATTGGAGAACGATTTGTGTTCGTGATTCATGCGGCTCTCTGGGCTGCACCTGTGCAACACAAAGCCAAGCGCGATCGCTCACCCGTGAGCACAGCGGAGAAGTCATGAAATATGGCATTTGAACAGTCCCTCCCTGAAAATGGCGAAGCACTGAGCTCATTAGCCGCACACGCATCACGTTGGATGGCTGTTGTCGTGTAAATATCCCCTCAAATGAATCCCGCTGCATGTCTCTTGTATTACTCCGGAGGGGCTGAAGGGTTTCCGCTGGGGAATTAAGCCACAGAGAGGCAACACACTCACACGACTTAAAAAGGAAATATCGATTTTCACCAAATGCCAAATACGACGGCACAGGAAACGGACGGTAATTCGACAAGGACTTGAGGTTGCATTTCTCAACAACTACAAAAAAGTGCATGTCTCCGATTTCACCCTCCTGTGTTCTTGTGGGAAATGTGGTATTCATTTAATTTGTCAACGTATGGATTTTTTGATAAGTTTTTTTTGAGGGCGGAGAGGGAGGGGGCCGTACCAAGGTAGTTTTACCTAGGATGTGTTCTGGTTGAAGCTGGTGTATAAGGCTGCGGTCGATGGTTCTGGTATAGCTGGGGTGGATTCTGTTATCAAGCTGGTGTTATATCTTTTCGTGATGGGGTTCTGGTTATTACTCCTTGAGGATGTATGACTGTATGGCTGGATAAGATTAGCTGTTATGATGCATAGGGTAGTACAGCTAGGATTGGCATGGTGATTAGCTGGTGTGATGACTGGTGGTTATGGAGGCTGGTGATGACTGGGGTATATGCTTGGTGATAGCTTGTGCGTGAGCGGTAGTGTGTATTTGGGCTTGCCATGGCTGGAAGGAATCAGATCCTTCCGTCCAGAGCTGGGACAGTGCTTGTCTTAAACCAGTATAGCAGGCCTTATCGTGGCTGCTATATGGGACCGCTCTGGTACCTAGCCGTTATGTTCCCCCTCTTTCGTTTATCCATTCCATAACAGGGAGGGTAATGTGGGGATGGTCCTGGTCAGTTCGCTGTTACGCTCACTTTCTGTAGAGATTAGGTCTCGTCCTTTTACTATCATCTCTTAACACAACAGCAGATAGAGTCCGTCGGGTCCTCCCCTCCATCTCCTCCACACTCCCACAGATCCACTCGGCTCACGTATATGAATAATGTCCCGACTCACTGTTAATGACGTTCCTTGTGTGCGCAACAAAGCGTGTCGGTGTGCGTGGCAAGGAACGCGTTTCAAGGAATGCCCCCCACCACCCCCCTCGTTGTTGTTGTTGTTGTTGTTGTTGTTGTTGTTGTTGTTGTTGCCGCCGCTGTTTGTGTGCAAGTAAGCACCTTCTGGATCTTTTTCATGCAGAGCCAAAACCGCCTGGGCACAACCGCTCGTCTCCGAGTTCACGTTGGCAGGCGCCAAACAACAAAGAACAAAACGGAACCACATGTTGTCCTGTAATTGCTAATCAGTGTGTAATCCCGCACACCTGAAGCGCCCCGAGCGTTTTCTGACCCTGTGTGTTGCAGTCGGCGGCGGCGGCGGCGGTTGTTGTTGTTTCGTAGCGCAGGCGAAGTTGTTTTGGTTGTGGCGTGGGTAACTGCGACTAGTCCGGCAGCGGAGACCGAGAAGCGACAGACGCAATTAGTATCACCGCATGTTTTTTTTTACAGCACAGGGTTGTTTAGGACCCAAATTTCTTCACATGTGGTGTTAAAGTTAAATTTTAGGTTTATTTGTATTTAAAGTTGGTCGGGGCGTAATGTGGCTTTAGATAGCTTAACACTTAATAGTATATTAATTTTTCGGGGGTAGTGTTTAATTAATTAATTGTTGACGGAGGTTGCCTTTAAATGCTGGTATCGGGTAGAAGGTTGGTTGTGTATTTAATTAGGTGTCACTTTCCCCCTTCCATCTTATCTTTTTTCCACTCCATTTGATTTTTTTCCTTTCTTATACCTTTCCACCCCCGCTCTGAGTTTAGTGTGTTCTGTGAATCGACTTTAACCACGCCAGCTGGTGCAGGCTCATCTGGTGAGTCAAAGCTATTTTCTAGAATAATCCACCCCCTCATTCAACTCCAGCGCCTTCTCCAGCTCTACTCCTCTACTTACCTCCAGCCTCTCTCGCAGATCGCTCACCACCTCCCCCCTGACGAATCTAGTTCGTTGCATGGGGACGTTATTAAGTGTTAAATCAATTATAAGTGACAAGTGTTTTGGTGTTGTTTTAAGGAAGTGTAGATGATAGATGTGGCGTAGTTTTTGGCTGCGGGTAGGTGTGATATTGGTCTGTTTTGGAGGTGTTTATGATAAGTGTTTTAATCCAGGAATGGTAATAACGTGTGGTGGTGTGGTGGTAGTAGTGATTTGGGGTTTTGTTGTTGGTGGAGGACTTAAGTTTGGTAAGTTGAAATGGAAGGGTTTTTGGAGTATCGTGGGTGTATGATGAGATGGAATAGAGAGGTGAGAGTGATAGTATATATAGTAGGTAATAAAAAAAAGAGTAAAAAAAAGAGATGAAGAAGTGTTATTCTTGTTTTTTGAGTGTGGTTTGTGGTTTGGAGGTGGATATTGTTGTATTTATTTTGTTTTTTGGGTGGTGTGAAGGATTGTTTGTTGGTTTGTGGTTTTTTGGTGGGAGGGGTTAGGTGTAGGGTGGTTTTGAAGTAAAAGATAAACGAATAATTTTGTAGAGAGGATGTAGAGAGGGTGTAAGAATGTATAATAGATGGTTGGAAGGTAAGTGGTGGAGGTGTATTGTTGAGGGTTTGGTGGTGTGGTAGTTTGAGGTAGGTGGGGTGGGCGGGTAAATAGAAGTCGGCCGTTGGGTAATCAGCAGGGCGGGGTGCCGGTGCTCCTGCCCTTCGCTATGGTTACGGCGGCTCAGCTAGAGTTTCGGTTGGCGGAACGCCGTGAGTGTCTTGGGGCTGGAAGTGCGGAGGGTTAAATAATGGCGGATGTGGTGAGGTGAGGGTGGTACGGCCCGAGGGCCGAGGGGAGGGCGGCGCGGGGGGTGAGGGAGGGTGAACGTGGTTGAAATGGTGGGCTGATCATGAACACCGTGCGGTGTGGGTTAACAATCTGAGCTGGGGAGTGTGTAGTGTGGGGTGGTGTTGGTTGCGTGGGTAGGGGTAACAGGGAGGGGGTAACCGTCCTGAAGAGTGGAGGTTGATAACAATGAGCTGGAAGGAAGGGAGTCTGTGGGTTTACTTAACGGTGGTTGTTGTTTCGTAGCGCAGTCCGGCGCGGCGCAGCGCAGTGCAATGGTCCTGCTGTTTCAGCACAGGGTTGTTTGGACCCAATTTCTCGCTGTGGTGGTGGTGGCGGCGGCGGTGATGTGCTTAGAGCAGCACACTAGCCCTAGTGTGTAACGGTTGCAAACTTGCTGAGACAGAGGAGACCCAGTGGCCTGTACGACACATTTGTGTGTGTGTGTGTCTGGCTGTGAACGTACCTGCGTGTGTGTTGCATGTGTGTTAGTGGATGGGCCACACTAATCCATTCTGATTGTCCCAACTCATTCCCAGTATGCAGCAGAACAGAGTCGTACGGGTAGGAGAACACAGTCAGCCGCCTATAATGTAATGTATTCCTGCATCCGTTCTGTAGCCTGGTTCGTCTTGACGTGACGTCCCATATACGGGCGTCCCATTGTTTCGCCCGAGATTTGGGATACGCCTCGCGGCTGCCTTCCATAATTACAGCCTCTATCTATATGTTCCACCGCCGCTAACAGCGACCGCCCCTGCTCATCCTATGGATCGACATGCACCCGCCGCCGACCGTATTTGTTTGCGTGCAAAAGCACCCCGCCGCCCCCCGAACACTTTGTGCCTGAAAATGTTCCTCTAATTATACGATTACGTCGTCGCTGGCTCAGGAACCCACGATACGCTGGCCCCGCCCCCCTCACGCTCAAATCAACAATATCAACTTACCTGCCGTGAATTTTCTTCGGGATATTTAAATGTCAGAGGGATAAAAACGTGTATCTATCAACCTATCTATCTGTCTTTATCTATCTATACATCTCTAACTATACTATTCTATCTATCATATATCTATATATACTGTATATTTATTTATCCATCCATCTATCGCTCCTTGACAAGGGTGTGAATTCTTTTTTTTTAGATGCACCCCCCCTGCATGCCTCTCTGCGGTAATGTCCTGAGAATGGGGTAATTAGGGCGTCTCGTGGGGGTAATTAAGCAGGGAGTCTGACTTGTTTAATTAGGGCCTTCCTCTCGGGGGTGCCATCTCAGCCGGTGACAGGGGGAGGGCCCCCCTCGCCGGCGTGGCGGCGGTGGGGGGGGGGGGGGGGGCGGTGGGGGGGGCGGGCGCGGTGGGGCGCGGCGAGGAGATCCATCCTCGTGAAACTGCAGCTCAACTCGTGAAGATGGGGCGAGGGACAGCGAGGAAACATGAAGAGAGAAAAGGAGAGAGGGAGAGCAAGAGGGGTTTGGTGGGGGGGGGGGATTCACAGAGCGAGTGGGGGTGTTAACAGAGAAGGGGGTATAGGGGGAGGAAAAGGGGTGAGGGCTGGAGAGGTGAGAACCAGGCCGGAGGTGCGCCATTACAGGCTCACGAGTAAAGTAATGGAAAAGGATTCAATAATCCAGTCCGAACGCATTCTCTAGTTTAGGCCATTCCTCTGTTAGTGGTTAATGAGGGTTCTCCGTCGGTTTTTACAATCCAAGCGCCACACCAGTGCTTTATGGACCGTCGAGGCTACTCATAACTTATTAAACCGTTAGTTCGCCGTGGCCATAAAATGCCACGAATATTTTGATCATGTTGCAGTGGGGCCGGGAGTCACGCGACGGGTATCGTTGCTAGCAAAACACAGCGCGACGTATCAAAACAAACACATGTGGGGGGATTTATTTTTATTGATATTGTGCGTGTAAAGTTTCAACTGAGATGTGCTCACTTGAACAATCGGTTGCACAATTGATGGCGGAAATGTATTTGAGGTTTTTATTCTATTTAATTAAAAAAATTTAACGTTATGACTTTGTTTGCACGGTACACGGTTACAGAGCGTTTAAGACTTGTGAGACTGACAGCATACAAGTACAACACAATAAAGTGATGTTAAAAGCAGCATTAAAAAATTAACAAAATAACTATGATTTAAGATGGAGGTCGGGACAAAACTTGATATAACGCACTTGGTTTTGAAGTGTGAACACATTTAGGTCACATAGCTAGCATGTCTCGCCGTCTTTTTTTTGTCGTAGCCATGTCTCAAACCATCATCTTCATTTGGTCGCGGCACGTCTTCAAGTTGGCACCCACGGGGAAAATAATAAAAAAAAAGGCACATTTAACCGTCTTGTCGTTAATTGTAACACATTATTTAGATGGAGCAGATATACCGTACTTCCAATCATCTTATGCATTCACTTCAATCAGGGTCCAAATTCACTCTGCTGTATTTTACGGCCCTTAATAAAATCTCTGGTATCTGCTTAGCTTATTAAAGGCCTCCTCTGGTTCCCATGTGGAAGAATATATAGACTACTTAGTAAACCTAAGTGGAGGAGATTATGTTTGGCACATGTCCAACGTGATGGTTTCTAATTCACGTGTCCTCGGAGCGCCGAGTGGTTCGTGAGCGACAACGAACGCTGGCGCTGGTTCGCGCGGAAACTTCCGCACGTCAGACCATCGGAGAAACCCCGAGGTCTGATGAGACGAAGGATGACTCCTCCTGCCTGGGCTGCTGAGGCCCTGGGAACCGCGGGGCTCGACAGACCCTTGTCTAAATATTCCCACCCCTGGACACACGTGACCAATGAGAACCAGACGTCAGCCCTTGCACCTCGCTCCTCGGGTCGTGACCCCCCCCCCCCCCCCAACCCCTGTTACTGGTGGCCCTCTCGCTGTCCGAAGAAGAAGGAGATGAAGAAGAAGAATTCTGTGCAGTTGGAGCTTTTGCGGGGCAGAGGGCAACGAGGTCGAAGTCCCAAGTCAGGAGGGGGGCAGAGGAATTCACCCGGGTGGGAAAGACGACCCTAACCACACTGTCTCCAACGCCGGGTCCAAAAATAGGCTGTTCAGAAGTAAGTTCCTGCCACCCCGCATGGCTATTTCTGCCATATGATCCAAAAAAACGTGCTCCCAATTCAACCGACCACATCTTAAATGCATAAAATGCGTTAGAAATGTGCCCCGATGACGTGAGAGCGATCAGATCAGCTGGTGGTCATTAAGATGACTTTGATTTGTGTAAGGCGTTTGTGCGTTTGTTCGTCGGCACCGTCCGTAATTGGAAAGACCTGTCGGACACATTTCCCCCGGCCTTGTGTTGAATCGTAAACATCCACCGTCCACCTTTCCCTCCTTGTTTGTATCCCGTTGGCCCCCGTGATTGAGAGGCGGCAGCTTTGATGGCCATCCACTTGTTTACGATGCCCGACTTTACTTTGTTGTTACGATTTGTTTTTTTCCGCATTCTCGCGTGAGAGTCGTGAGCCGCGGCTGTACGACGGACCGGACCGACCCGACCCGACTAAAACAGAGACATGCTCATCATAATTCAAAACACAGGATGGAGTCGTTCGCGAGGTGGAACTCGTCTCACTGACAAACGTGTTGACGTGCCGCGACCCCTTTAATCTGCGGCCCGATGCCCATATCTGGGAGGCCATATTTAGCAGAGAAGAAGAAGAAGAAGAAGAGGAGGCCTGCCCGTTCGGGAAAGGTTCGACATTCTCAACTCTTCTATTTGTGTGTTGTAGTCTGAAGCTCGTCAGGAATATTTTCGTTGTTGAGTAATTTGTAGATAAAAATGTCATGAAAACAATGGCAATGCCCAAATGTTGCCGTCTTACATTGGCTTGCTTGTACCGATGCCAAAAGAAACAAAAAAGTGATTTATTTACTTTAGAACAAAATTTTAATAAAGTAAAAGAAGGAACTAATATACACGAATGCTATACTCACACTACATCATTTCTGAAAGCAGCTTGCATGCTTTACATAAGACTTGATGAACGACAAAGACGATTAGCAACGATAACGAAGGTCCTAATTGACGAATGCTCTGCCAATCTGTTGCCCATCAACTCTCCCTCGTACGTCATGTGTAACAATGTCCATGGGTCCTGTGCTCCACATGGCCTCATCCTGGCTCATCAACAAAAAAAACTCTCCAGGGTCCGGGGCTCCCCCTCCCAGTCCCAGTCCCCTTGTTTCCAACAAGGGCAGAGTGACAGACATGTGTTTCCCATAACCGTGTTCAAAAGGACGAACGATTTCGGGAGGAGTTATTGTAGCGGGCACAGATGTGACAGATGTGAGGCCGGTGGGGGGGGGGGGGGGGGGGGGGGGGGGTGGTGGTCCATGTCGCAGCTTTGACAGATGCAGGCCCCCGTGGACGTCCCATAGAGTTAGGGGGCATGTGTTCGGGTTTAGTGGGCAGTGGTTTGAAGGGTAGGGCCACATAGAGGGGTAGCCTCCTCGTGACCGGATAGCCGTGTTCCCGATGTGCCACGTTTTGCTTTTTTGCGCAAATGAATATCAGCAGCACTGGTCTGCCCTTGACTGGGCGCCGACTTTCAATTCAAAATATGGTTTGGATCGCTCCATAGATTGCTGCTCAGGCCGCCGCCATTGTTTCGCTAATTCGGTGGACCACTGCGATGCTTTGTCTTTTGTCATAAACGTTTGGAAAAGACTTTCAACGAGATTGAGGCCTTGACCGAACTGCAGGGAGAAACGCGCCGAAATCGGGATTGGTTTCACGCGGCTAGGGTAGGTGAGCGGGGAGAGGGAGGCGAGGGTGAGGGTTAAGCAGCAATATCAGAAGCAGCATGCAAGCACGGTGGATCATCTGCACTGACCTCCGCCCTGCAAAGAGAAGAAGGACGAAACAACAGAAGAAGAAGAAGAAGAAAAAGGAACCCCTCACAGGACTCTGAACCCTTGACCTCCCGAAGGCCCCTGCCTTAAGCTTGTATTTGTTTTCCGGACGAGTGTCGTATATTAACACTTTGTACGTGTCACAGCCATCAGGTGCGACGGACGGGGGTCAGATGAGTGTAAACCGAGCAGGGACCAAAGCTACGAGGCTATTTCCAGCCGGTTGTCTCGGAGGCCCTCTCCGAGACAGTTATGGGGGCCGGGGCCCGGGTCGGGTGGACAGCATTCAAACATGTCCGACACGCCACACTCGCTATCTCTGTCAACAGTATGTGGCACTGATGTGTGACAAGACTTTGTCTCTACAGGTAGAGACTTTACTTCAAGGAAAATAGACTCACTGCTTAGACAGTACTTTGAGATTTTTGCTTTATTCATATGCAGTATTTTGGATTAGCTCTGATGTCTCACACTGCAGAATGTATGGCATCCTGCAAATCCACACGTACATTTTCTTTGATGGTGATGGGTTCCACAGATCGCATGAATCCTTTCCTCTTTGTGAAAGGGAACAGAACAACAACATTCGTCGTACACATGCGTGTTCCTCGCGCGTTTTATTGACCGAAGATTGATTGCACAACATATAATTAGTCTCTCGCAACTGTTTCAGCAGCATCTTTGTTCCCCGCCATACAGAAATAACCAGACTGGAAATAGAACCCCCACACACACACACACACAGACACACAGACACACACATACACGCATTTCCAGCGTCTGCGCGCCTGCATGTGCACAAAGACACACTCACACACACACACACACACACACACACACAGTCACCTGACTTGCTCCACCAAGCGCTCCTCCAGCCTCAATTAAAATGATTTATCTCCCTAAAAAACGCTGCACTTTCAAATCCATCTCAAAGCGTTTCAAAAAACAACCCCCCCCCCCACAACAACAAAAACAACAACAACAACAACATGAACAAAGCTTACGCTATCGACTGACCCTCCCTAGACTTCAGCTATCTGATCCATCCGTCTCGGCGAGTATCCTCCTCCAATTAGTGGACCAAAACAAGCGCGAACTATTCGAAGAACACCGGGAAACAAAACCCAGTGATTCTGAGACCTCTGCAGCTAAGGTGAGAACATCTCTCTCTTTT
>PIJE02006381.1:5000-7500 GCA_002895965.2 Coryphaenoides rupestris
TGTTGAGGTTGTATTGAGGTTGTATTGAGGTTGTGTTGAGGTTGTTTGAGGTTGTACTGAGGTTGTGTTGAGGTTGTGTGATTTCACAGCCCTCAGTAGTAGTTCCCTCCGCCCTTCCCTTGGTCGGAGGGCCTCAGAAGCCTCAGAGGCAGGTTGGTGTTAGACGGGTCCCGGGGCCCCTGGGGTCGGCCCCGTGGTTATTATGGTCTGTCTGCGATCTCCAAACGGTGTAACCACGGAAACCTTGGCCTGTGGCGAGGAATCTGCCTCAGCAGCAGAAATAGCAGCGGTGGGGAGACCAAACCTAGACGTTGGATACACACACACACACACACACACACACACACACACACACACACACACACACACACACACACACACACACACACACCACACACACACATGCATGCCATGGACGCATGCATGCACACAGCACACACCACACACACACACACACACACATGCATGCATGGACGCAGACGCACACACACACACACACACACACACACACACGTCTGCCCATGTACATGTGTAGATACACACGGCCACTAATGTTCATATATACACACACACACACACACCCTACGTATACACACACACACCCACCCTACATACTGTATACACACACACCCACCCTACATACTGTATACACACACACCCACCCTACGTATACACACACACACGCGAGCCACCTACATGGACACACACACACACACACACACACACACACACACACACACACATGTAACCACACACACATGTAAATGTTCCCAGTGGGTGGTCTCCTGACGCAGCTCTCCGAGGGTCCGAAGCGAGCGGCGAGCGTGATAGCGTCAGACGAGGGGTGTTTAGATAAAGTCATCCGATAGGTTTGTCCTTCGCCGTCGAGCGCGTCCCCGTGAATTCAAGTTCTAGTTTGCGGCGGACGCGGCGATTCGCTGTTTATGTTTACGGTCGCGGAAGCCATTTTAGACGTCTCAACACTCGAGGAGACGAATCGCTCGCTTGTTTGCTCGTGACGATAACAACATGGCCGCCTCCTCCTCCTCCTCCTCGTCCTCCTCCTCCTCCTCGTCCTCGCTCCTCCTCCTCCTCCTCCTCTCTCCTCTCTCCTCCTCTCCCTCCTCCTCCTCCTCTCCTCTCCTCCTCCTCCTCCTCTCCTCCTCCTCTCCTCCTCGTTCTCCTCCTCCTCCTCGTCCTGCTCCCTCTGCTCCATTTTCTGTCCAGTTTCGTCCTCCACGCTTCAGATGTTTCCCCTCATCCATTTTACTCTCTGTTTTATTGTTATTGTCAGCAGAAGGACACTCAACGTCTCCCTGCTGAACTAATATTTGTCTTTCTGCGCCCCCCCACCACCACCACCACCACCACCACCACCACGTCCACCTCCTGCCCACCACCGCCTCCCTCCACCTCCTGCCCACATCTGGACGCCGCAAGGTTTTCACAGAAAGTTTTCACCCGACTCGGACTTCCTTGGCCCGGCCCGCGGCGGCGGCGGCGCCGTTTGATCGCTCGCGAAGAACGACGTCCAGCCGGAGTTTACACGCCCGTAAACACTTCCCTTTCCCCCGCTCGTCCTCGTCCTCGTCCAACGGGCGTCTGATCCGTGGTCGACGGCGTCCCGATATTTGGGAGCGGGAATCTCGATTTGCGTTCCCGGAACACTCACTCTCTCTCTCTCTCTCTCTCGGGCCCCCGGGTCACGTGACCGCCGCGGTCGACTAATAGCTCCGCGCGCGACGTAAGAGTAAAGACTTTCTGATTACACACAGCGGGTGTAATCACGGAGGCTAATTAGCATCGCAAATGACTTATGTGCCGAACACACACACACACACACACACACACACACACACACACACACACACACACACACACACACACACACAGACACACATACAGACACACAGACACCGAGACAGACACACAGTAATTGCACTTTGAGTCTAAATATAACTGTGATGATCTGCCATATATAAATATATAAATATATATATTTATATATTTATATATTTATATATTTATATGTGGGGGGGGGTGTCAGAACTCTCTGGGCCCCCCCGGTGGCTGGTGTGTGGGGCACGTGAGAGAGAGAGAGGAAAGAGATAGCTAGAGTGTGAGAGGCTTTGTCTGTGTGTGTGTGTGTGTGTGTGTGTGTGTGTGTGTGTGTGTGTGTGTGTGTGTGTGTGTGTGTGTGTGTGTGTGTGTGTGTGTGTGTGTGTGTGTGTGTGTGTGTGTGTGTGTGTGTGTGTGTGTGTGTGTTGAGTGTGTGTTGAGTGTGTGTGTGTTTGCGTGCTTCGCCCAACATCTGGCTGTCAGGAGGCCAAGCATATTCTGCACCAGTAACCAGATGCAGAACCAGAGAGAGAGAGAGAGAGAGAGAGAGAGAGAGAGAGAGAGAGAGGGAGAGGGAGAGTGAAAGGGGAGAGGGAGAGAGAGGCGACTTACAAAGAGTACATTTGTTGAAGGAGAGACAGCAATATATCACTGAGGTACA
>PIJE02006381.1:12500-15394 GCA_002895965.2 Coryphaenoides rupestris
CAGATATCCCCATGGCGGCGACCACTGAGAGATATTTTTACTCCGCGCTGTTTATCCTTGTCCAAAGATAGATAATCATCTTCCAGCGAGACGAAAACAAATCAGTCCCGCTGATCACATTCCAGATTCTATTGTCGTCTGGCCTCTCAAGCAACTTTAGTTTAACTTCCTCCCGTGAAGGTCATTTGTATTGATTACCCAGCATCGGCGGCCGCCTGAATCACTGATCACCGATGTGAATAAATACCAAATAAACCTTCCTCAACCAGAGGGAAAACACAGCTCAGTCTGGCTGAGTGAGCCAGACTGACCATGGGACCTGCCCCTCCCCCCACGTGACATCACAAGTGGGAGTGTGCACCTAGAAGTACGCATGGATAGATCAGCCTCATAGCAGCCGACCCAGTGGACCGTCGCAACCGGCGGGCTGATCGATCCACCATCCACGGTACATCCGCGTGGACGCTCCTATTCCTGTCCCGTTGACCCGAGGAGGTGATAACCGATCGCCTTAATGGATTTCTGCGCACGGCGGGCGGGATTAAGGTGCAGATTGAACCGATCCGAGGCCTTCCCGTGAAAAAGGTCCGGAGCCGGCGTGAGCCATCGCCGCGCCGGGTTTAGCGACGCTGGCACCGTGACCAAAGGACTGATTTGTATTTTCATCCTTTCGCGTGCGTGTGTGTCTGTGTGTGTGTGTGTGTGTGTGTGTGTGTGTGCGTGCGTGTGTGTGTCTGTCTGTCGTCGTCTGTTGCACGAACAATCCGGCTGATCTCTGGATGCTGACGTGGAGCGAGGAGGAGGACGACGACGAGAGAACAGATGTAAGCGTCGCCACTCCGAAGTTAATCTCCTCTCGAGAGGTTCAGGAGGAGTACAGATGCTGGTCCAGGCTGAAGGCGCTATAATCTGTGTGTGTGTGTGTGTGTGTGTGTGTGTGCGTGTGTGTGTCTGTGTGTGTGCGTGTGTGTGTGTGTGTGTTCAAACCATGTGTTTAATGACTCACCACTCCTCTCCTCTCCTCTCTCCTCTCTCCTTACTTTCTCCGTCAATTCAAATCAGTTCAATTCAAAGGACTTCATTGGCACGGGAAACGCACACCAACTTTGCCAACGCACATAAAAAGTAAAATAATACGCAAAAAGCAAAAATGCATCGTGGAGCACAACGCAATACGGTAACAATGCAGAAATGTATATATAGAATATAGATCTATGTATAGATAGAGTGCGTATGGAGCACAAAAGACAATAGGGTAACAATGTAGAAATGTATTTATAGATATGGATGAGGATAATAGTGCACAGGGCGGCATAAAGTATAGTCTGGTAACAATTGCAGAAAGTATAGATAGATATGGATCTCTCCGTAGATAGATGCTGAATGTCTCTTTGTCTCACCCGCCGTCCTCGGAGCTGGTCTGGGGTCCCCCCCCAGCGAGGACGCCGGCTTGTCCCCGCTGGACAGGCTGGGGAGTTGGACGGTTTGATTCATTTAAATTGATAGAAGACACATTTTTGGAGAAATCAGCATCTCTCTGTTCTCTGTTCTCTGTTCTCTGTTCTCCCCAGAAAGTCGTTAGCGCTTTAGCATTACCGGCGGCGGAGGAGGATTGGGGGGGGTGGATGGGAAGGTGAGCGGGGGGGGGGAGCAAGGGTGTTGGGGGTGTGTGTGTGTGGGTGGTGGGTAGAGGGGGGGCTGCTGCTGACAGGACCAGTCCCCAGGGCCCCATCAGCGCTGTCAGCAGCAGGTTGACAGGAAAGGCCCAGGCTTCAGGCCTATCAATGGGCCCCTTTCAACCAGGACAGAGCGGCGGCCTGTTCCACGCAGGTCAACACGCCGCGATTTACGGGCGCAAAAAACGAGCAAACTGCAGCACAACACACAACACCACACAACACAACAAACACAACAAACACAACACAACACCAACACAACACACAACACCAACACAACACAAACACAACACAACACACAACACACACAACACAACAAACACACACAACACAACACAAACACCACACAACACACACAACACACACACACACAACACAACAACACACACACAACAACACACAACACAAACACAACACAAACACAAACACAACAACACAACACAACAACACAACACAACACAAACACAAACACAACACAACACAACACAACACAACACAACAACACAACACAACACAACACAACACAACACAACAAAACACAACACAACACAACACAACACAACACAACACAACACAACACAACACAACACAAACACAACACAACACAACACAACACACAACACAACACAACACAACACCACACAACACAACACAACAACACAACACACAACACAACACAACACACAACACAACACACAACACAACACAACACAACACACACACAACACAAACACAACACAACACAACACAACACAACACAACACAACACAACACCAACACAACACAACACAACACAACACAACACAACACAACACAACACAACACAACACAGCCACGCGCATGGTGACCGACGTGGCTGGGAGGGCCTCAGGTCTCCTGCCACACACATGCATACAGTATATGCACACATACACACATGCACACGTACACACATTGCACACACATTCACAATTCCATACATGCACACATGCACACGTACACACATGCACACGTACACACACATGCACACGTATACACACACACACACACACACACACACACACACACACACACACACACATGCACACACACACACACACACACACACACACACACACACACACACACACACACACACACACACACACATGCACACACATGCACACACACACACATGCACACACACACACACACACACACACACCCATGCACACACACACACACAGCACACATGACACC
>PIJE02006382.1:7169-15386 GCA_002895965.2 Coryphaenoides rupestris
ATAAAAACAATATATTTAAAAATACATGTTTCCTATATTTGCTATATTTAAAAAAAATGTCCTTTGCATTAATTTGCTGCCTCCATAACACAAGGGATGAGTATTTGATAGCTAAATCATTTAATTCTGTGTCACATCTTTATAAACAAATGCAAATAATGCTGTTATTGTTGATGTGGACGATTCCTTCTCCACCTGTTGGCTCCAACTGAAATGTGTTGTGCTAACAAATATAATATTACAATTTCAGCACTATCAAAATATATAGAGTATGTGTCAAATCATATAAATTCATTTATTTAATTTGACACATACTGAAACCCGGCCCAGAGAGGAGGAGAGGAGACCAGAGCTGTCCCGTCCAACAGGAGCAGTCAGAAGAGGTCAGTAGGCAGGTGGGACAGGAAGTAGCCTACAGGAAGTACAGGAAGTACAGTGTGTACAGGACAGGATGTACAGTGAGGAAGTACAGGAAGACAATTTGTGCTTTGTGAGAGAATAATGACGAGAGAGAGAGAGAGAGAGAGCGAAAGGCACATCATAGTGTGATCAGTGAGACATACCAGACATACTGGAGTAACACACACACACATACACACACACGCACATACACACACACACACACACACACACACACACACCGTGACACCCACCAAGAGCAGACAGTGGGGGAGCAGGTTGTGGTGGGCGGGGCTCCCGGTAGACTGACACCTGGAGCAGAGATGCTGCTGCTGGTAATTAAGATGGCAGGATAGGAAGCAACATGAGTGTGTGAGCTATTGTGTCTGTCCAATCGCATGTCTGGACAGATTTCTGTGTGTGTGTGTGTGTGTGTGTGTGTGTGTGTGTGAGTGTGTGTGTGTGTAGGCTCCTCACAGCATCTCTTAAATATCAATTTATTTGTGTGTTCACCCCACTACCTGGCAAGTGTTGATAATAATATGTGTTGGGTGGGTGTGGGGGGGGGGGTGAGGCGGGAGAGGCTCTGGTGTTTTTCGAATCAGAGTCGCTGTCATTTTGTTGTCACCTGCTCCGAGAGGCAAAGCAGCGTTTCCTCCTCACTGTTCCCCCATTCCCCTGTCGGAGTTATCTGACACCCTCCCCACCCCCACCCCCACCTCCACCACCTCCATCTCCACCACAACCACCACCACCACCACCTCCACCAGCCCACGACCACCTCCACCTCCACCAGCACCACATCCACCTCCTCCACCCACCACCACCACCACCACCACCACCACCACCACCACCACCACCACCCACCACCTCCACCACCACTACCCTAAAGACCACCACCACCTCCACCCCACAACCACGACCTACACCACCCCAACATGCAGACTGGACGCAGGGAGACGAAGGGGGAGACGAGGGGGGAGGCGTGGGGGGAGGCGCCGGGTGAGGCGGGGTGGGCCTTATCCCGGGGAAGGAACGCGGCTCGCTATCAGATGGGGCTGGAAGTTTATTTTCCAGAGTAAATCTGGATATAGGGGATAAAGAAATGACAGAGCTCGGGCGGACACAAAGGCAGAAGGAGATTAGTCACATGGCTTTAGTTCAACCTGACAGGCAGACGATTGAAAGGTCATGAAATAATAATCCTGCTATTCTGCGCGTCTAATCCTAGCAGGGCGTGTTTCAGCTCCATGGTGCGGGGCTGCGCTGCGGGCTGCACCATCATTTAATGGTGTCTTTTCATACTGTATTTAGATCGGCATCCAGTAGCGAATAGAAATTAATTAACCTAATTATGATTGATGAGGGATTTTGTTTATTCTCGCCGTTGACTGTGAATGTCGTTCATGGCTATTCACTGTCTCTGATATTAGGCACCCACTTTTTGATTCGATTATGATGCGTGTGCGTTCTCTTTCTTCCTCTCTCTCCCTCGCTGTGTGTGAGATGGTTTCCTTTGGCTAGAATCCTCTCCTCGCTCCCAGAAGCCATGAGACAGAAGGAGAGAGAGAGAGAGAGAGAGAGAGAGAGAGAGAGAGAGAGAGAGAGAGAGAGAGAGAGAGAGAGTTTTTCAGTGGAACTAGTAAGGGAGGGGTGCAGGGTGCAGGGTTGAGGTGTGTGTGTTTGTGTGTGTGTGTGTGTGTGTGTGTGTGTGTGTGTGTGTGTGTGTGTGTGTGTGTGTGTGTGTGTGTGTGTGTGTGTGTGTTATGGTGTGTGTGTGTGTGTGTGTGTGTGTGTGTGTGTGTGTGTGTGTGTGTGTGTGTGTGTGTGTGTGTGTGTGTGTGTGTGTGTGTGTGTGTGTGTGTGTGTGTGTGTGTGTGTGTGTGTTATGGTGTGTGTGTGTGTGTGTGTGTGTGTATGTGTGTGTGTATGTTATGGTGTGTGTGTGTGTGTGTGTGTGTGTGTGTGTGTCGTGTGTCTGTGTGTATGTTATGGTGTGTGTGTGTGTGTGTGTGTGTGTGTGTGTGTGTGTGTGTGTGTGTGTGTGTGTGTGTGTGTAAGTGTGTATGTTATGGGGTGTGTGTGTGTGTGTGTGTGTGTGTGTGTGTGTGTGTGTTGTGTGTGTGTGTGTGTGTGTGTGTGTGTGTGTGTGTGTCTGTGTCTGTGTCTGTGTGTATGTTATGGTGTGTGTGGTGCACCATGCTGGGAGATCAGCTCCGGTATCTTCTGTGTATTCCACGTCGTCTCGTTAAGACTCGGAGGTGAGGGGTCAGGAAACTTAATTATAGCGTAAGTGGAGGGAGGTGGAGGAGCATGGAGAGGAGGTGCTGGCAGAGGAGGGGGACAGGAGCAGGACCACGGTCACTTTCCAATCCCACGTCTCAGAGGAAGACCGCAGGAGCGATGTGGTGTCAGACCAGCGTTTTCCCATGTGCGTCCGTGTGATAACTCTCCGATCCTGATGGCGTGTTCAAGCCGAGACTAGCTCCACGGATCCCCGACGCACAAACCGTCGACTGCTCCATCCCCGAGCAGCAACTGCTCAACCGTCTCTTACTGGAGGAGACGACGTGGCGACGGTTAAAATAAAAACACCAAATTATACGGCGACGGCTTGTCTTTGTTTTGTGCGCGTGCGTACGTGTAGCCGCCTGCCTGGGGTCCTAACCCTAAGCCCCCCCCCAGTACGCCACACAGCCACCGCTAGCGAGCAGCACCGCAATCTATTTGCGACTGTATGTGATTTGCATATCTTGTGGCTCATGAAGCAAGGCTTTAATTTCCTCCTGGTTGCAGATAAACATCACCTTGTCGGAGCAGATGGGGCCAGCCAGAGGGAGGTCAATGAATGCCGCTGGTTCAGATAACTGAATAGCTGGAGGTAATAAAATTGTGCAATTTCCATAAGGTGGGCAATTTTGGAGGTGGCAAATTAGGATATGATATAGGGGAGATTTCGGCGAAATTCTAAGAAAGTAAAGTGAATCGAAGATGTGGAAAGTGCGGCAGGGTGCTGGAATATTACACCTTCTAACTATTTACTGGCTACTTATGGGTTATCAAGGACGAGGGGAGGACTCATCATTTCATGAAAACCTTTCCTGGCTTTGGGCTTTTTTCAATAAACGGCGACAGAATATTTTTCATTACATCAGGGTTTTACTGCTGATCCAAAACTATTTTCAAGTAAGATATTTTACTTTATTTATATATCCATTGTCTACATTGCAAAGCTAATATCCTAAATTAAATGAAGAGAAGGGCTAGATACTATTTTTGCAACAGTTGGCATATTGGAGCCGATCGAGACGTCTGGGAGGTGCTATTCGCTATGAATCAGAGTGTCTAGTAAGCACCTTTCTGACGACAATATTAGGGACAATGGAAATGATTAATTAGCTACAGATAGATGGAATTTAATCAATGTTTTTAAGCCTGGAATTGAGTTAACACGGAGGAAAAGTAAAGTTTTCTGTAAGGCTGAATGGAGTGAACTGTGTGCTCTGACTTCTCCGTCTAACCCAGAGGACAAAGCTCGGTGCCGCGGTGCATGCTGGGAGCTCGTGTCCTTGCACTGGCGCGGGGAGATAGGGATAACAAGAATAGTTAGCGCATAATGGCGAGCTCCTGCGAGAGTTATGTAAACCTCTTGTTATTTGGATGTTCAAACATTGTAATTAAAGTGCTGCTAGCAGGGATGGCACGGCATTGCTGGTGGAGGACGGGGAGCAGAGCAGGTGGTTCACCCTGCAGCCCGGGTAATTAGCAGCCTTCCTTGACGCACACCTTGGGGAAATCACTAATAGTCCTAATCGTGCAGGCCAGAGTAATCAATTAAAATCAATCCATGCTCTCTGCTAATATATTTGCAAGCACTGTGAGTTTATAAATATTATAAGGTCTGGTGGTGACCTCCACGGGAGTTTAGAAATAACTTGAATATTATTAGAGGAATATTTCAAAATAGCAACACAAGCAACACAAAGGACTGGAAAATATATATAAAAGTGACAAAATTCCCCCAAAAAACAAACACTTGACTTTCACCTATGTCATGACATATTTGATAGAAACTGAATTCTCAGTTGAATGACCGGCGTGATGTTGTGGTTGGCTGGTGGCCTTATTAATATCACGCCGCCTGGATGGGTTCACGACACGGAAATATCAGAGCTGCTCGGGGCCCGGGGGGGAGGAGGGAGGAGGAGGAGGAGGGGGAGTCAAAGGAATCTGCATCACAGTGTTAATTTAATCAGTCTTTGGTAAGGACTGCTGTGCTGCTGTCTCTCTGCAGGCCCATGGTGGCCCGGACCCCCCCTCGCCTCAGGGGGAGATGAAAGAAGCTTCAGCCTCTTAGAAGCTGAGGGGTTTGGAACGGAGAGATTAAGGGAGGAGAGGGGGAGGAGAGGGGGAGGAGAGGGGAGGAGAGGAGAGGAGATGGGGAGGAGAAAAGAGGAGAGTGCTGGGGGGGGGATTATGTCATCTGGAGATGATGAGCTCTAGTAATGTACCTTTAAACATGAAGCAGTCAGGGGCGACTTTTATAATGTCTCTCCGTTCATGGAAGGTCAGAGTGTTAACCTGAAATTACTCTGCGACATGTGTATGTGTGTGTGTGTGTGTGTGTGTGTGTGTGTGTGTGTGTGTGTGTGTGTGTGTGTGTGTCGGGTGGCTACTTTGATATCTAGACGCCGTACGTCCAGAGACGCACGTCCTGCTCGCTGCTCCGCCCTCCTGCTGCTGATCTCCATATCAAAGCGGAGATACGACGATCACAGCACACAGAGTCCTGCTTCCTGCCTGCGGCTTCAATCACGGCGTGAAGGCAGCGATCTTCTCCAAGTTAAGGCTGCCGGGCTTTAAAGGGACGCCGTGCAGGAGGAGGAGGAGGAGGATGAGGATGAAGAGGGTGGTGTCATTAAACATGTCACTGAACCCTCTCCTCATCGCTTCTTGTCTTTATAAAACGGCAGAACTGAGAATGTGTAGGAGTTCCTCAGATCCTATCTCCAACAATACCAGCGGCTTAAGTGCTTGATCGGATGGGGTGTGTGTGTGCGTGTGTGTGCGTGTGTGCGTGTGTGTGTGTGTGTGTGCAACCATTCGATTAAACCCACAGCTATCACTAACAGGATTAGCTGAGTGGACAGCAGAAGTCTATCATTGCTTATTGATCCTCTGTGATTCCCATCACATAGCGGGGGGGGGGGGGGGGCAGCAGGACAGTCTCCATCCGCCCGCCTCCGGGGGAATCGCTGCTTCTGGTCCAGCGAACGCATTGTGGTCCAATCAGCCATCGGAGCAGAACCTCCAGCGCCGAACAGAACCGTCTCAGCATCAGGGCAGCTCTCTCCCCCCCTCCACACTTTAACGGCATCTTAAGTCAAACAACCCGGGGGGGGGGGGGAGAGGTTGGGGTCAATGATCTGATCAATAAAGCCAATACTGCTAGAGGGCGGAGGGACCGATCGATCTGCAGGGTCTGCTGGTGTGAACCTTTCCACTCCGCTGAGCTGCATCATCACACTAAAGCCGCACAGACACTGTACCGTTGTTGAAGTCGTGCGTTTCATTCCAACTCCTACTGTACGAGTAAATCGTCTGCGGTGTAAAGCCAAAGTTCATGATGCCCGTTCTGCCTGTTGACAATTGTCAATAAAGATGTATTTAAAAGCTCCTTGTTTGAGTCTGAAGAAGTTTGTTTGTTTCTAACCCTTCGTATGGATTCATAATATGCGGCTATTTCCTGCCAACGTCTCTCTCGTTCATATCGGTGGTGATAGGAGGAGGAGGAGGAGGAAACATCACAGAGGCTCGTTTACTGTTGGGAGATCAGCTCTGGTATCAACCAGCCTTCATGTTTCCTGTCCACGCGATGCGTTGCATTGCCATGCCGCTGTCAGACGCTCTGTTTGCCACTTCACGCAGGCACAGTGAGAAACAGAACCACACAGGACATGAACCATGTGATGTCCTCATGGAACCCTCATAGAACCCTGTGATGGTGATGAACTCCTCATACAACAACGTTAAGATCCAACAGACTGGGGGGGTGATGATGATGATGATGATGATGATGATGAGGATTAGGATGATGATGGTGATGATGATGATGACGATGACGATGATGATGATGAGGAGGAGGATGATGATGATGATGATGACGATGATGAGGAGGAGGAGGAGGAGGATGATGATGATTTTGATGATGGGATTGTTTGTCCAAAAGATTGCTAACACAAAATTGTCGTTTAATTGTTGATTGCACAAATTTTCCCCTTCGCTTGAATGACATCACCATTATTTTTAGTTTCCCTGAGGTGAGGAGGAGAGAGGAGAGAGGAGAGAGGGGGGAGGGAGGGGAGAGATGAGAGAGGGAGAGAGAGAGAGAGGAGAGGGAGAGAGAGAGAGAGAGAGAGAGGAGAGAGAGGAGAGGAGAGAGAGGAGAGAGGAGGAGAGAGAGCAATGGAGAGAGAGAGATGGAGAGAGGGAGAGAGAGAGAGAGAGAGAGCGATGGAGAGAGAGAGATGGAGAGAGGGAGAGATGGAGAGACCACCAAAAGAAGGTAATCATCTGCAGGCTGACAGCAGCTCACCCTCGGTGACTCAGGTGTCACGGGCTGAAAAGAGTCCGACACAAATTTGTGAAATTAATAATAGCATTTGTAAAGAGGGGAGAGAGGGTGAGGGAGGTGAGGGAGGGGGAGAGGGAGGGATGCTGGGAGAGGTTTTAAAAATGTTCCTCTGGATGCAGCTGTGACAGGACCAGAAGAATTAGCCAAATTAAAAGTGGTAATTGCTTTGCTAATTTCTCCTGTTAATTCCTCTCGGAGTGTACGGAGGATGATAGCATAATGGGCGACGGGTTTTAACCCTTCTGTCTCCTCGCTTCTCCCTTCACCTTCTCCCCTTCTTCCGTCTGCACTCTCTCCTTATTTAATAGCTCTATCTTCACCCCCCCGATACAGTTAACATCGTGTCCCTTTGTCTTCGGTACGACGCTGCAGCCAAATTATCTCAACAGCGAGTCATAAAAGGAGGCTCCAGATAGCGGGGCTCAGGGAGCTGTAATGTATGCTGTCGTTGGTCCGCGGTGACGTGCGTGTCACCAATCTATTTACCGGCACATCGCTGTTCCCTCCGTGTAGCCACGGAGCTCGCTGGTGAACTGTGTGTGAACTGAGATGCCAGCAGCATCTCTGCCTCCTTAATGCAGTAAAAGCCCGGCTCGCACGTTAAATCTTTTAATATCCTGGTAAAGATAAACAACATGTTTAAACAACAGGATTCAGGAACAGGCTACGCATTCTCAACACTAACACCACAAGATGGTTACTGATTTTATGTGATGAGATTTTTTGTTGATTAATCCTCACATTATCAAATCTACATTTACATTTCGGCATTTGGCAGATGCTTTTATCCAATGCTATCCATTTGTTGAAAGAGACAGCAATATATCGCTTTATGGTACATAATTGCAAGGTTAATAGAATAAGTTTCATAATTGCTAGGTTGCCTGCATAATAGCTGGGATAAGAGCAGAAGTGACATTCTGAGTGCATTACCAACATCTAAGAACATACAATATGCTAAACAATGCTAAGTACTGTTAATAACTCCAAGAGGTACAAACACACAAGTTAGTGCTAGGGTTAGGAGAGGAAGGTGGGGTTATGCAGATTCCAGGTGAACTCTGAACAGGTGTGTCTTGAGGAGCTGTGTTAAAAATGTTATAATTTTTTTGTTTGTTCGTTTTTAACTGATCCTCCTATGTACAGCGCTTTGGGTTCTAGAAATGCGCTCAATAAATTTGAAT
>PIJE02006383.1:0-7500 GCA_002895965.2 Coryphaenoides rupestris
GCCCCCCACGTTTAGAGTCTGTGGTGGGTGGGCGGGGCTACAGCCTCACCTGGCCCAGTTAGAGTCTGTGGTGGGTGGGTGGGTGGGGGGCCGCACACCTGTGGTGCATTGGCTAACCAGTGCACCACAGGTTAAGTCCGCCACCAGCACACACACACACACACACACACACACACACACACACACAGAGGGCGCGGGCACGCTAGCATGTACCATGTCATGTCATTTCAGTTCATTTCATCACAATCTCAATAAACCCGACTTTCCCACCACTAAGACCACTGCCGCCTGTGTCCTTGGAGGAGCCCGAAGGAAGCCAAGTGTATGTGGCGTTGCAGCAGGGGCTCTACGACAGCCACGGAAATAATCAGCCTGACTGGGGACCGGGTGAGGCTGCTCGAACCAGCCACCAACCACACACACACACACACACACTCCACAACAACACAATGTCAATGAAGCTATTTTGGATGAGATGTAATTTAATTGAGAGTCAGAGAATTGAGAGAGAGAGAGAGAGAGAGAGAGAGAGAGAGAGAGGTAGAGAATGAATCACTCGCAAGGGCAATTTGTCCCCTTACTCATTCCATGTCTGTACACATCCGCCATTGCTCCCTCTAAGGGCCAGATAGCGGTGGCTCATGTGCGTCGGCGAGTCAACAGATATGCTCTGGTCTGGTCTGGTCTGGTCTGGTCTGGTCTGGTCTGCGGTGAGATGAGGAAATGTCCCAGCTCACTGAAACAAGGTTCCTCCAACATGATCAAAATCCCCGTCGGAAGATGAAACGGATTTTTTCTTTCCCCGCCGTAAAAACAACAAACACACACACACACACACACACACACACACACACACTGACTGATCTGAAACCGGGAAAATTCCAGCAAACTGCTGTCAAAGTTATCAGAAAGGTCAAAGGTTTAAAAGCAAAACTTGAAACGAGCGGAGCTTTTCGTTGTCTGTTTCTCTTGATTCCGATGGGGAGGGAAAAAAAAGTATTTGTCTGCCGCGGCCCTTTTTGTGGCGTTTTTTGCTTTCATCGCTCATCAAAAGAGACACAAACGTGACGGTTTGTAATTGGAAATCGCTTCGACCCATTTGTTTCAAATGCCCCCGAAAAAGTCGCAGGTCGAGCTTCGGGGAAAATGTGCCGCCAACGGCAACTTTATGGGTCGAAGTCAAAGACTGTAGGAATTGTGGAATGGCGAGCAGGCCGTAGAAAAAAAAAACGAACGATCGACCGACTCAAAATATAAATAGAATAATTGTTGCCGAACTCGCTTTGTAATACGCGTGTCAGTGTCAAGTTTAGCGCGACGACAATTATTCGAACGTTTGATTAATAATTAATCACAGCTGCCATCAATTATTAACTCCACAAAGCGATGAGACTGGGTTTTGTTTTTCGTTTTGTTTTTTTGTATTGTGTCCACGAGTGAAAACTGTTTCGGGTCAATCAGGATCAGAAGGAGAACCACTAATCAATCACTGATCAACCGTCGATCATCGTTTGGATCGGAACGTTTCTTCGTAAAGAAGTGTCTCCACGGTGAGGACGCTTCCTAACAGGTGATGAATACAGAACAGCACGGCGGTGGACACGAGTGTCCCAATTACCGTAACGTCGGAAGCCTGGAAAACATCCCGTTTCCTATATGTGCTTCGGCAACATTTCAAGGAAGCAAGGTTGCTGGTAGGATATTTTCCCATGAGGCCGTCGCGGCGCGAGGCCCGACGTAACGTAAAAAAACGTAACTCCGCGATTCATCTGTAAAATCGTGTTTATTTAACCGCCCGCCGCGTATCGTTCACTTATTATTGAATCATTTTTCCAAAACAATATCCGTGTGTCATTCCCCACAGTAAATAGACATAGTTATTGATTACAATAACCATTTTATTGTTATTTTAATAAATATAATTTATTTTAAACGACTTTAGGTAAATAACAAGGCACAGGAACAAGTAGAAAACAGAGATGCTAATACCTAGCATCGTACTAATTACAAAAGCGACAAAAGCGGATGAAAGGCATGAATACGCAGTCTAAAGCCACCTTGCCATTGTGAACACATTAACTAGTGTTCACAACGAACAATAAAATAGAAATATATTTATATTTGTATTTTTTTCTTCAGTCGAATATTTTTTTGTACTTTAATTAATTCCACTCTTGTCGTCCTAATTAACGCCATCGTCTGGGCATCAAACAGCCGTGATTGGCCATCAGGCCGTCTGTAAAGTCGGAAGCCTGGAAAACATCCCGTTTCCTATATGTGCTTCGGCAACATTTCAAGGAAGCAAGGTTGCTGTAGGATATTTCCCATGAGGCCGTGCGGCGCGAGGCCCGACGTGACTTCGTCTTTTAAACGAACGCATTGTAAAAAACGTAACTCCACGAATTCATCTGTAAATCGTGTTTATTTAACCGCCGCCGCGTATCGTTCACTTATTATTGAATCATTTTTCCAAAACAATATCCGTGTGTCATTCCCCACAGTAAATAGACATAGTTATTGATTACAATAACCATTTTATTGTTATTTTAATAAATATAATTTATTTTAAACGACTTTAGGTAAATAACAAGGCACAGGAACAAGTAGAAAACAGAGATGCTAATACCTAGCATCGTACTAATTAATGTGACAAAAGCGGATGAAAGGCGTGAATACGCAGTCTAAAGCCACCTTGCCATTGTGAACACATTAACTAGTGTTCACAACGAACAATAAAATAGAAATATATTTATATTTGTATTTTTTTCTTCAGTCGAATATTTTTTTGTACTTTAATTAATTCCACTCTTGTCGTCCTAATTAACGCCATCGTCTGGGCATCAAACAGCCGTGATTGGCCATCAGGCCGTCTGTAAAGTCTTTGATTGTGCCATTGTTTGACGGGTGGGGGGGGGGGGGGGGGGAGAGAGAGAACGCACCTCGCACCCCGTCAGCGGTGGAAGGTGTCGCTACGGCGACGGCCCTAAACCGACCAGGAAGTAACGACAACGGAATCTGCTCACGCTTTGATAGCGTTGAATAAAAAGAGCTATATGTGTACGTAGACATTCAAGTGACGTGTATATTATCACTGTTATCACAGCCGGTTGTTTGGAGGAATCTTACATTGTTAAGCGACGAATGTTAAATTCTTCTTCTTGATGAAGAAGAGTGTCTTTGTCTCTGTGAACATGTCAGCTGATTACGTTCGATTTCCGACGCGAGCATCGAATCCAGATCCAGAAAATCTCTCTCTCTCTCTCTCTCAACCTCTCTCTATGCCCCTCCTCTCGGTCTGTCTCTCGCCTCCTCTCTCTCTCTCGATCTCTCCCCCTCCCTCTCCCTCTCCCCCTCTCTCTCTTTCTTCTCTGTCTCTTCCTCTCTCTCTCCGCTCTCTGTCTACCTCTCTCCCCCTCTCTCTCTCTCTCTCTGTCTCCCGCCTCTCTCTCTTTCGCTTTCTTCTGTCTCTTCCTCTCCCCCCTCTCTATCTATCTCTCCCCCCTCTCTCTCTGTCTCTTCCTCTCTCCCCCTCTCTCTCCCCTCTCATCTATCTTTCTCCCTCCCCCCCTCTCTCTCTGTCTCCCCTCTCTCGCTTTCTTCTGTCTCTTCCTCTCCCCCTCTCGCTCTCCCCTCTCTATCTATCTCCCCGCTCTCTATCTTCTCTGTCTCTCCCCTCTCCATCTACCTCTCTCCCCCTCTCTCTCTCTCAGTCCCCGCCCTCTCTCTCTCTCTCTCTCTCTCTCTCTCTCTCTCGTTCTTCTGTCTCTTCCTCTCCCCCCTCTCTCTCCCCCCTCTCTCTACCTCTGTCTCTGTCTCTCTCTCACGTTGTCTCCCATGACTTCTTACAGACGTACCGTACGACACCTGTGTGAACATTGTCTCACGGGACGACACACACACACACACATGCTGTAGGCGTGTTCTGGGAGGACACGGAAGGGATCCTGAAGACTCGCAGCTTGGTTGAAGTTTCGTTTTTTTTTTTTCTTCTCGTGGGAGAGCAGCGGAAAGCTGTGGTGGGTGGGAGGTCACGATCGCTGTTACTGAACGTTCTGCCAGACAGGATGTGCAGATGAGACTCTCTTCCCAGCCTCCCCCCCCCCACACACGACACACCACACATGCACACACACCGTACACACCCACACAACACGTACACACACCAGAACAACCAACATCAGGATGGAGGAGGAGAGAGAGAGAGAAGACGAGAGAGAAGAGACAAGAGACACAGGCCTTCATGTCCAGCACCTGTGTCCTCTTGTCAACAAGTCACATCCCAGACTGGACGTATCTCAGAGGGGCCCACTGGTGTGTGTGTGTGTGTGTGTAGTGTGTGTGTGCTGGTGTGTGTGTGTGTGCTGTGTGTGTGTGGTGTGGTGGTGTGTTGTTGTGTGTGTGTGTGTGAATCCGCGGGCCCCCGGGCAGAGAGGCCCGTTCCAAGGGGCGGGCCGTGGGAAACATCGGGAGTCCCGGTAAGAGGAGGAGGAGGAGGAGGAGGAGAGGAGGAGGAGGAGGAGGAAAGACAGCAGGGAGGGTTTGAGAGACGCCCGTCTGAGATGTCCTCTCTGCTCCTCCATCCAGGTCCTACGCTACGACATGACTCGCCTGCATCTGTGCTTCTGCTCGACGCCGATCTATTACATGAAGTGATGGTGTGAAATGGAATGTATGAAAGGTTATCGGTTGAAAATCACGTGGACAGTACATGCAAGCTCTCTCCTCCCTCCTCTCTCTGTCCCCTCTCTCTCCATCTCCTTCCCTCTCTCTCCAGTCCCTCCCTCTCTCTCCGTCTCTCTCCCTCTCTCTCCCCTCCCTCCCTCTCTCTCCGTCTCTCTCTCTCTCTCTCCAGTCCCTACCTCTCTCTCCCCTCCCTCCCTCTCTCTCTGTCTCTCTCTCTCTCTCTCTCTCTCTCTCTCCCCCTCCTTCCCTCCCCCTCTGTCTCTCTCTATCGTTCGGAGAGGTTTTTGGAGGAGGTGGTTGTATTGCATTTCGAAACACACGGGAGAACATTGCACACGCTAAGATGCGAGGTCAGAGGTTGTTTGTACGTGTGTGTGTGTGTGTGCGCGCACGTATGTCTTTCTCTCCTGTGTGTGCGCGCACATGCGTTTGTCTTCTCTCTGTGTGTGTGTGTGTGTGTGTGTGGTGTGTGTGTGTGTGTGTGTGTGCATGTGCGTGCGTGTCTTCCATGTGTGTGTGTGTGTGTGTGTGTGCATGTGCGTGCGTGTCTTCCATGTGTGTGTGTGTGTGTGTGTGTGTGTGCATGTGCGTGCGTGTCTTCCATGTGTGTGCATGTGCGTGTGTGTGTGTCTTCTGTGCGTGTGTGTCATCTGTGCGTGTGTGTCATCCGTGTGTGTGTGTGTGCATGTGCAGCATTGCAGCCAAGAATAGCGAAGGTATTTTTTTTTAAAGCTCGGATTAGCATGTTACGCTCCGAGGAATAATAACTATCGCTAGGTCTACGTCTGACCTTTGACCTCTGGCTACCTGGAATACGAGTTTAAATTCAAGCGCTAAAATGCAGTTTTTACGCTTGACAGAATAATTGTAGGCTACGTAACCATATGGAGTGGTTTTACAAAATGCACTATGATTACGATGAGGTCAATTAAAAACAATTATATATATTTGTTGAATTGGTCGAAAATAATCCCATTTAATAATAGGCCCACATTCCTAGAATTATCAATAATATTGTTCCTTTGTTGTTGCTGTTATATAAATGCATTATTTCCACAAGTATAGGCGCCTGGGTGGTTGTATAGGCATCCGTGTGTGTTTATCGAGAATTATACCGATGGTCTTTTCTCCAGAGACGTGTGTGTGTGTGTGTGTGTGTATACAGTGATGGAGCTAAAAATGGATTTACCACATACGCACGCACGCACACACACACACACACACACACACACACACACACACACACACACACACTCACACACACGCGCACACAAAATTAGGCTTGTAATCTTCATAATCATCAGTCATGCCTTAGGCAGTCAGCTGCAAATGTAGGTGCAGGGTGAAAAACATTAAACCCATGCAGCTGAATTTTAAGTTATTACGATTTTTTTGGCGTCTTTTTTTTTTTTCTGGGGCATATTTCCCCCCCCCCCCCCCCCAAAAAAAAATCTACCAAAAACAAAAATCAATCTTAAAAAAAAATCCACCTTAAGAAAAACAACTAGAACACAACGAACGCATTTTTGAAATGCAGTAAAAAAAAAATTGACAAAATAAGACTCAGATCTGACATATTTTTAGTAAATCTGTCTCCGTCGAACAGGCCCCTCGTGTCTCGACAACACGGCCGCGCGAGAGGGTTCATTATGAAGGGGATCTGAACAATGCTCACATATTTATTCTCGGGGGCTAATTCGAGAGGGCCCGGCAGACACTTAAGCCGCGGCGTCGTGCGTTTAACACTTAACATCTCGACACGACACGCGTCGCATATCGTGGGGCGTACCAACGCAGTTTGGTTTCCCCCTACCGCCCCCCACCCCCCGCCCCACGCCCCTTCATTGAAATCAACATTATTCATTAAACGTTAAAAGTCACCCCCCTATAGGTCGCGTTGTTTGTCACGGGTACTGTAGTGTGTGTGAGTGTGTGTGTGTGTGTGTGCACGCACGATAATTCAGAGAGCGAGAGCGAGCGAGCGAGCGAGAGAGAGGCTTTGTGTGACATTGGCAATTATTCTCTCGTTTTACTTCTCGCCGCTGACCGATGTACAGCACATCCGACGTGATGGAGAGCGTACATTAGAATGAATCACACCCAAAAAACGGACGTGACCTAAATATATACAACGTGTTTAACGCGTAAACACATGAAGCGTACGGGCCGGCGGCGGCGGCAGAAGGAATTGGACTAAAACACACTTTCTGTTTATTATTGGAATCACCGCCGACAAGTTAACAAAAGGATTTGGAAGACGCACTATAGTCCAGCGAAACTGCAGACTTCCACCCATCATAGTCCACAGTTTGTACTCTTATCTGTCACATAAAGCAGAAGTTGGACAGAGTGGATAAACTTCGGGCGCAGCGGGCCTGCTTATATACCGCTGGCCCGCCTCTGATTGGCTGCGAGGAACCCACCGCGTCACGCGTGTGATCCCTTGACGGATGATTCGTCAGCCGTTCAGCCAATCGGGGCGTTTTAAAGGCGGAGCCAACGCCCCGCTCTCTCACTCTCTGTCTCTCTCTGTCTCTCTCTCTCTCTCGCTCTGTCCCTACGTCGCTCTCTCTCCCTTGCCCTGTCTCTCCCCCTTGTATTCCTCCGCGGCGGCGTTAATATCACGGCGCCGTCCCGCTATTAGAGCCCGAATAAATGGCGACGAATTAAAGCGACTTAAAAGCGTCGGGGGGGGGGGGGGCCCGCGCTTTACTCGGCGCGCGTGCACCTTTAACACCTGGCGGGCGCGCGCGCGGACAGGTGCGCCCTCTCGACGCGCGCGCGGGGACAGGTGTCACAGACGGGCGCGTGCATGAG
>PIJE02006387.1:0-15380 GCA_002895965.2 Coryphaenoides rupestris
CGTGAGTATAAGCAGTGAGTGAAAAACTTTTTGTGCAAAACGCCCAACAGCCGACAGTAATTATAAAAGAATACAAAATATACAAAATAGAATAGAAGTACAAAATAGAAATAGAACTATGAATAGAAATTCTGTCTAAAATAAGTAAATGAAATATAAAATGAAATGGAATATTCAGCAAAAATATCCAGGTGAGCAATACACATAAATCAATGTACTAAAATATTTTAAACATATGAGTAGTAACATAAGACTTACGCTGAGGCGATCTTGGCCCGTATACCAGTGGCTGGGACTGATGTCCTGCTGGCTGCTGCACGGTGGGCCGCACTGGTGGTGGCAGCTGGCCTGGTGGTGGTGGTGGCGGCAGCAGCAGCAGCAGTAGCAGTCCCCTCCTGGTCGCGGCGCATAATGTAATTTTTGGGGTCCTCCATTTTGGTCCCTGGGTGTCAGGTCGTGTTCCTCAGGTAGCAAATATTTAGGCTCACTGTAAAGTTTGTCAATAAGAGAACACAGCAAACCGTTTGATGGCTTCAGACATGTTAATTGGTAAAGCAATATTTCACCCATTTTGCATGCTTTTATGTATGATTTCATGACCCTCTGTGCACTGATTCACAATATCTTTTCACTCATCATTCTCATTCTCATTAAGTGACACTGGACCTTTCCATATTTTAAACATATGAATAAACAAACTGAGCTCGATCAAATAGATCAATACACTTGGAATACCTACAAGTATGCGATCAAATGATCAATAACTGACACCGCGGGCCAAGACCCATAATATCTACGAGGAGACAGAGGCTTGATCTAAATAAAATGCCATCCAAGATTGTCAGAAGACATCACTCTTAGTTGTTCCGATCCAAGAATTTGGGCCAACACAATCGTTTCTTAGCAGCAAGAAACAAACAAAGGGTTTTAGGGGGATTAAGCTAGCTTTATTAACTGTACTGTCATAGACCGGGGACATCGGCACCTTAAGCTAACAGTAAAACACCAAATTTCAACATGACAACATATTGGCTCTATAAAGTACAACAACGTTACACGGCTGCGTTCATTCCGTGACAAACTATTGCAAATTGAAGGATAAATTCAATATACCAAACTCTCCGGTAGACGGCAAAGTCGAAATGAGTTGAGTTTGAGTCGCATGTCCCGCCCTACAGGTTCTACTCCTTCTGATTGGTCTATTTTGCTTCACTTCAGAAAGTTGACACAAGTTGACACAGAACGGGCTGATTCCATTGGACGGGGAAAGCTTGATACATTCATTGGCCAGAGAGTTGACACAGAGTTGATTCAAATATAACCTCCATGAATGAAATCAAGTCATTTTGAGGCATAAATAACCTTTCAGTCACAAGGTAGCAGCTGGAATCACTTTTGGGCAAGAGGACAACTGTGTTTTATGGGTTGTAGGCTTATTGGCGATTTATGATTTATGACATATTGTGGCGAGCGCCACGGAGAGAGCGAAGGGAAACACCACGACTCATTTACTATTTGCACTTTGTCATTTGCATTTTGTCATGCTTTGTTACCCGTTTTCAAATGCCCGTATGACACCCATTGCACTCTGAACCATCCCTGGAAGGAGGGATCCCCCACTCTGAGGTTCCTCCTCCAGATTTCTTCCTTGTTAATTAAGGGAGTCGTTTCTTGGGCTAGGGGGGCGGGGCTAGGGGGTTGTCATAAATCACGTTTGGCCCATAACAATCTGGCCTGTAAAGCCCTTTGAGACTGTCTTGTGATTCAGGGCTATACAAATACAATTGAATTGAATTGAATTGAATTGGACTCGGACGATGGGAGTATTTTTAAGTTATCCTGCGGCCCAGACACCGCACGACTCCAGGCATAACGATTTTTAGTGTCTGGGGTAACTCTAGGCAGCACACTTTGGACCAATGGTGGCGCAACATTAATGTAAATTATTTAACACAGATAATAGACGGATAAACACACACAACTCAGACTACAAATAACACTATGATTCAAAAACATAGTTTTCTAACCCAAATTCCAATGTAACCTAACAGTCCCATGAGCCTTTGCGCTTTCATCAGGCTGCCCCCCCCCCCCCCCCCCCCCCCCCCCCCCCCCCCCCCCCCCCCCCCCCCCCCCCCCCCCCCCTCCCCCCCCCCCCCCCCCCCCCCCCCCCCCCCCCCCCCCCCCCTGGCCTGCAGGTGTCCAGACTGCCGTCACCATCGAGCATCGAGCACTACCGCCGCTTCGTGAGAGATTTTGGCACCATCACCAGCCCGCTGCACCGTCTCATTGAGAAGGGCGGAGCTTTCTGCTGGGATAGCACGTAAGACGCAGCCTTCACCCAGGTCCGGGGCGCCCTGATCACAGCCCCCGTTCTGGCCTATCACGGATGGCGGCAAAGACCTCCCGCAGGTTAGCCATGGCACCCTCAAAGCTGCTTGTGTACACCACACATCGGTCACAAACACACATCGGCTGCCAACACCCGATCCATCCCTCGAGCGTAGCGGGCATGTTACAGAGCCCACATGGCATGACCCTGAACTGTCACAGCCCCATGTAACCTAACAGTCCCATGAGCCTTTGCGCCTAATCAGCGCGGCTCTGCCCCCTGGCCTGCAGGTGTCCAGACTGCCGTCACCATCGAGCATCGAGCACTACCGCCGCTTCGTGAGAGATTTTGGCACCATCACCAGCCCGCTGCACCGTCTCATTGAGAAGGGCGGAGCTTTCTGCTGGGATAGCACGTAAGACGCAGCCTTCACCCAGGTCCGGGGCGCCCTGATCACAGCCCCCGTTCTGGCCTATCACGGATGGCGGCAAAGACCTCCCGCAGGTTAGCCATGGCACCCTCAAAGCTGCTTGTGTACACCACACATCGGTCACAAACACACATCGGCTGCCAACACCCGATCCATCCCTCGAGCGTAGCGGGCATGTTACAGAGCCCACATGGCATGACCCTGAACTGTCACAGCCCCTGCCCGATCGTAAACGCGGTCTTTGGCCTCTGCGGCCACCTCGACCTGCCGCTGTCCAATGAACTGAACCATTTGGACCCTGTGAGGATCCCCTGGTGGCTGGCGTTGATGTTGAGGACCCCCCGGCAGTTTTCGTTGACGGATAATCACGCAGCTGTCTGGCAGTGGTTCGGCTGAGCTCCACGTAGAGCCCCCGGGTGTGGCCAATGCGGCCCACCAGTGGAGTGTTTGTGTTGGTAGCTGTAGTATAATAATAATAATTTACATATGTACGGTCCATGGGCATATGTCCAGGGCCGAAATTCTTCCCCAGTACACCCCTGACTCTGCCTATAGGTTAACATTACGTCCAACTCATAGGATTCTGGGAGACCAAAAAAAGAATATATACAATATAGGAATACTGGATATGTTTATAGAACTGTTTAATTACTAATGATTCATTATTAAAGTGGGCTTAAAGATGCATGACATTACATTTACATTTAGGGCATTTGGCAGACGCTTTTATCCAAAGCAACTTACAAAGAGTACATTTGTTGAAGGGGAGGCAGAGATGTCTTGGAGAAGAGAGGATGGGATTGGGTCAAGGGGGCAGGTTGGATGTCACAAGCCTGTTGACTTCTTCAGAGGAGAGGGGGTTGAAGCAAGTAAGGCTGGTAGGGGTGGGTGAAGGGGGAGGGAGGGAAGAAGCAGGGGTGAAAGAGGAGGTAATGTCCTTCACCTTCTTTGTAAAGTAGGTGGCAAAGTCATCAGCCGAGAGGGAGGAGGAGGGGGGAGGGTTGAGGAGGGAGGAGAACATGGAAAAAAGTTTGGGGTTGGAGGCGGAAGAGTTGATATTTGTATGGTAGAAGGCAGATTTGGCTGCTGACACAGTAGAGGTGAAACATGAGAGGAGGTGGAGGTAGTGAGAGAGATCATCAGCAGAGTCTGATTTTTTCCATTTTCTCTCAGCTGCCCGCAGCTCTGTTCTATGAGCCCGCAGAGTTTCGGACAGCCAGGGAGGTGGAGGAGAGGCTCGTGCTGGTCTGGAGGTAAGTGGACAGAGTGAGTCGAAGGAGGAGGAGAGAGAGGAAGTCAGAGTGGAGGGCGCTTCCTCTACTGACAAGGGGGAGAATTGTTGGGGGGGAGGTAGTGAGGAGAGGACAGTTGCAGAGAGAGTAGAGGGAGAGAGTTTTCAGGTTTCTACGGGAGGTGACGATGTGAGGCATAGTAGGTAGTGAGGTGGGAGATTTTAGGGGGAGGGAGAAAGCAACAAAATGGTGGTCAGACACAGGGAGAGGGGTAACAGAGGGGAAGGGCCTGGTATGACCTCTTTGGAGAGACGAGGAGTCCTGTTCCCCCACCTCACCAGAGGGTCGGGGTGTGTGTGTGAAGGAGTAGGTCGTGGAGAGGGCGGCTGGGGTGGCAGTATTTTCCGGGGTGATCCAGGTCTCTGTGAGAGCCAGGAAGTGGAGAGACTGGAGGGCGGCGTAGGCCAGAATGGTCTCAGTTTTCTTGACCGACGATTGGCAATTCCAGAGTCCCCCTCTCACATCAAGGCCTGTGTAGGTTGAGATCGTAGGGTAGAGGAGATTGGAGGGGTAGGGGTCTTCGGTGACACCTGCCGCGGTAGGATGTCCAGACTGTAATGGATTGTAGGCACATGGCTAGCACAGGACGGAGGGAAGGTGTAGGACTAACCTGTAGCTGTAGGACTCCCTGGACGGACTCCCACAGAATGACTCCCTTGTCTTTGTTCTGGGTCTTCGTTCGCAGGGCTCAACGCTACAGCTGACGCTAAGATACTAGCTCTGTATTAATAGCTGTGTACAAGTGCACCTCTTAATATGCTAATGTCAATGATCCCTGTCAAGTCTGCAACAACAACAACTTTGCAATAAGTGAGTTTATCTCTGCAAACAATACTACAACAAGATTCCCTTTTTAGAAAGTACCAACACTACCCCAACAAACCAACAGTGTTATCCAAGTTACTTTACGATAGATACCTCCACCAACACTGCTACAACATTAGCTTCCAGTATCCTCTACCACAACAGTAAAACCAACACTGCAATAACTTACTTTACGAGAAATATTTCTACCAGTCCTGTTACAAGATTAGTTTCAAGTAAAACCAACACTGCAATAGGTTAGTTTACAAGATTAGTTTAAGTAAAAAACCAAACACTGCTACAGGTAGTTTAAGATTAATACCTCCAGTGTTGTAATGTAACGAAGTACAAATACTTCGTTACTGTACTTAAGTAGAATTTTCACGTATCTGTACTTTACTTCGTTATTTATATTTCTGGCAACTTTCACTTTTACTCTACACTACATTTCCTAAACAAAATGTATACTTTTACTCCGATACATTTCTCCTAAGCATCTTCGTTACTCGTTACTACAAAATAAAATCATTACAAATGTGTTAAGACTGCAGGTTTGATGAATCACGCGCGAAACCAACCAGACGCGCAAAGCGCACGCGTCTGGTTGCTGCGGGCGCACGCGCTTTACTTCCGCTCCCATGGTAACACATGGCGCGGTTCACACTGCGTCCCTGTGCGCAATCTCATAGAAATACATTGTATATGCACAATATCTGCATCATATTAAGTTAAATTAAGTTAAATCAAGTCATACATTTTGCATACAACCAAAACAAGATTCTAATAATAATAATAATAATAATAATAATAATATTATTATTATTAATATGATTATTATTATTATTACATTATATATAGTTTAGATATTTGTTTTAATCACACTAAAGTGTGATCATAGCATCAATATTAATCAATTCCCGCGTCTGGTAACATGGGAGTGGAAGTAAGCGCAGCAGTGCGCAGCAGTACGCGTGCGCTTTGCGCGTCTGGTGGGTTCAGTCCGCGCGCACGAAAGCGTCCGTCAGCGTCTGGTGTTTCGTGCGGAAGAAGTCCCGCATGTCCCGGATGTCAGTAGAATCAACGACTGATGCCACTTTTTTTTTTTACTTTTACTTTTACTTTTACTTCCAATACATAAGTACATTTAATATCTGAAAATTACTTTTGATACTTAAGTCCAGTAAATATCAGATACTTTAAGACTTTTACTCAAGTACATTTCTAAAAGGTGACTTTCCAGAGGTGGGACCAAGTCATTTTTTTGCAAGTCACAAGTAAGTCTCAAGTCTTTGCACTCAAGTCCCAAGTCAAGACAGGCAAGTCCCGAGTCAAGTCCCAAGTCAAGACTGACAAGTCCCAAGTCAAGTCCCAAGTCCTAAACTTTGAGTTTCGAGTCCTAAACAAGTCATAATGCGCTCTTCACCAAATCTAATGCCATTTTAAGGGAGTCGTTTCTTGCCCTTAGGGGGGCGGGGCTAGGGCTAGGGGGGTGTCATAAATCACTTTTGACCCATAATAATCTGGCCTGTAAAGCCCTTTGAGACTGTTTTGTGATTAAGGGCTATACAAATACAATTTAAAATGTTTTATTGAACATCTAGATGAAAGCAGCAGAAGTTAAGAGGTAAAAGATACAAGGTAAGACAACTATTAGAGAATTGTGCAATGAGCGTGAACCATCCCTTTAAAACAAGTGCGACTGAACTTAATAAAAAAAACAAGTAATCCAAACAAAGAAGCAGCATTTTATCTTATTTTACAATTAAATGTATTTTCATTCAAAAGGTATCAATGAAACCCCTCCCCCCTCATACCACACTAACCAATTCCTCTATTTTCTCTGTCCCTCTCTCTCTACTGATATATTCTAGACACCTAAAAAAATCCTGCCGTAAAGTTACAATCATTTATTATGAGGTACATCAAAACAATTGCTACTGACCTTCAAGTAGGCCTACAATTTGAACACTGGCCTGAATGTCTGAGAAAAACCATGCAGATACCAGAGATGGGAGACAAAACGTGATTCATGGAAACTACGTGTGTGTGTGTGTGTGTGTGTGTGTGTGTGTGTGTGTGTGTGTGTGTGTGTGTGTGTGTGTGTGTGTGTGAGTGTGTGTGTGTGTGTGAGTGTGAGTGTGAGAGAGAGAGAGAGAGAGAGAGAGAGAGAGAGAGAGAGAACGTGAAATGCATAAACAGTTTCATTTACCAACAGGGTTGTGCTTTTTCTGTTATCTCAGGGCCCTATGATGCATTGCATTTGCAAAAGACCAAATTGGCCAAAAGTCTGTCAGTCATGTGTCAGTGTCGAGTGCGAAGTCGATCGGAGGAGTGGTTCTCGAGAAAATCGTCCCGGTCCGAACGGGCACATCCCAACGGGCACTACACTAGCATTATTAATTTCATTATCAACTTGTTGGCAAAACAATCTAATTTGTCAACAATCTAACGTTAATATTAGCCTCGACTTACCGTTCTATGTGCAGCTTCAAATGTCGAACAAAGTTGGAAGTTGTTGCGTCTCCGTCTGTGATTTTTGACCCGCACGTTTTGCATTCTGCAATTCGTTTTTTGTTGACCACCGCGTAGTTTTTATACGCAAAAGAAATAATCTTTGGTATCATTTTTCCAATATTGCTTCGTCGTTCTGAATCATAACGTTAGTTCTTCGTGGTTCTCTCGCGCAACTTGATCGGATGCTGTCTGTCGGATTGGTTTAAGGTGGATCCGGGAAATGAAGTGTCGATTCGCTGGAAATGTAGTTCATTCAGGAAATGAAGGGAAATGAATTGATTCGCGGCACACTTTTTAAATAACATAATTTTTTATCTTTGGGCTTGGGGGAAGGTATCAAGTCTTTTCAAGTCAAAAGGCTCAAGTCCAAGTAAAGTCACGAGTCATTGGTATTAAAGTCAAAGTCGAGTTGCAAGTCTTTTTTGATTTTGTCAAGTCGAGTCTAAAGTCATCAAATTTGTGACTCGAGTCTGACTCGAGTCCAAGTCATGTGACTCGAGGCCACACCTCTGCTATTTAGCATGTATTAGCAGTAGGACTATTTCGCAGCAAGCCTGCAGAGCCCACTACGGTTGTTTTGAGAGGAAAAAGGCAGATCCCCGCTACCAAGCTCTGGACATCAGGATCGCCAAAAAACACTGGACTCGCTCGACACAGTTAATTGGAAAAGACTGAACACATTCTGATCGCTGCACACGCGATCGCATGTAAGGCTGATATCTGGGCAGTGTTAGATATAACTATGTTATATCATTGTGTGTTTAACTGTTTGCTAGTATTGTCGGACGATATTGTAAACACGTTTTGCCACGTTTGCCCTTCCCTTATGCTTTGATCTAAAGTCTTGAGTGGATCCCCGTCCATTGTTGTTAGATCTGTCCATACTTGCATCCTATATTCTATCCTCTTTTATTAACGCACCCGTCCCGTTATAGTGTTTGATTACTAATGTTAGAAGTGAGTGATTGAATCCTCCACCTAGTGACTCGCCTATTACATAGACCCCTTGGCTCCTACTGCCTTTGTTACACACACACACCAAAGGAAACACTTCATGTTGTGCATTGCTTATGGTATTTAAGGAATATTTACTTCATTTCAATTGCCAACTTGAATTTAATAAATATTCTTATATTACTGTATAACTGTTTGTGGTTTTTGCTTGAATATTGTGTTGAAGTCAGCCTCTGTCACGCTAAAGAACTCCTTCATCCTGTACTAGCTATTGATATGGTAATTATTGATCATATCATTTGATAGCTTAGTGTACTTTCTGAAACTTAATCCACTCTCTTTCACCCCTGCTGATATCCCCCCTCCCCCTAAGCCCACATCTGTCAGCCCCTCTCTCCTCTGATGAAGTCAACAGGCTTGTGGCATCCAACCATGCCACCACCTGTCCCCTTACCCAATCCCATCCTCCCTTCTCACTATTCTAATTAACACCCTCCCTCAATTCAGGCCTGTTTCCAACCGCCTTCAAGACTGCCAGAATCAAGCTGCTCCTCAAGGAACCCCACCCTTGACACCACCGACATCCGGAAACTACGGACCTGTATCCCTCCTTTCATTCCTCTCCAAAACCCTGGAATGTGCTGTCTCTACCTGACTATCCTCTTATCTCTCTCAAAACAACCTGCTAAACCCTGATCAGTCAGGCTTCAAGGCTGCATACTCCACAGAGACGGCTCCACGGTAACTGAGACCCTCTGTGTCGCCAGAGCCTCGTCCCTCTCATCTGTGCTCATCCTTCTTGACTTGTCTGCCGCATTCGACACAGTGAACCACAAGATCCTCCTGTCCACTCTGTCAGAGCTTGGCATTGCTGCATCTGCGTTATCCTGGTCCCCTTCCTAACTGACAGGTCGCATCTATCAGGTCACATGGAATGGCTCCCTGTCCAGACCCTGCACCCAGGGTGCAGGGTCTGGACACCATAGTCCCCCAAGGCTCAGTACTTGGATCCCTTCTGTTCTCCTTGTATACTAGATTTCTAGGCTCATTGATTACATCCCACAGCTTCTCCTATCACTGTTATGCAGACAACACCCAATTGTTCCTTTCCTTCCCCCCTCACACCCAAATCGCAACGCATCTCTAAATGCCTGGCTGACATCAACAAATGGATGACTGCCAATCACCTGGATCATGGACCTACTTGTCACCATTGAGACATTGAAGTCTCCCCTTCACCGACTGCAAGGAACCTTGGCATGGTACTGGATGACCAGCTGTCCTGCAACGCCAACATTACCTCTGTGGCCCAATCTTCGTTGCTCTCTACAACATCCGCAGGATCCGGCCCTTGCTGACACGTGAAGCAGCAAGATCTTGTTCAAGCACTCGTCATCACTCGCCTCGACTACTACAACTCTCTCCTGGCTGGACTCCCTGTCCCGCAAACCCTTACAACGCATCCAGAACGCAGCAGCGTGCCTGTAACTCCCCCTCTTCCACGACCTCACTGGCTCCTGGTAATTGCTCGCATTAGATTCAAGACACTGGTACTGGCCTACAAGGCTGTCAGCAGAACTGCCCCTACCTACCTCCAAACATTTGTCAGACCCCACGCCCCAGGTCGAACGCTCCTCTCAACAACTTCGGCTAGACCAGTGTTTTTCAACCTTTTTTGAGCCAAGGCACATTTTTTACATTAAAAAAATCCTGCGGCACACCACCGACCAAAATGTTACAAAATGACACATTGTAGCCTAATACAATATATATATAATGATAATTAAGTATCTCCATTTATTTATACTCACTCAGTGTGAAACCTGGGCCTGTTTAGATGAACACAAAGCTGATCAGACCCACAGACGCTCAACCATGGCAAATTATTTGCAGGAACTAAATAATATTTTTTTGGACCAATTAAGTGAAATTGGATAATTTCCCACAGCACACCTGATGATCTGGGACAGTGGTTTAAAATCACTGGGCTAGACAATTGGTACCACCTTTACTAAGAACAGGCAAACTTCGCTCTACCAAGTTTCAATCTTCTCTTTTCTGGCACTGCAGTGGTGGAATGAGCTCCCAACTGACGTCAGGATGGCAGAGTCACTCACCATCTTTCGCAAGAGACTCAAGACCCACCTGTTCAGAGTTCACCATAATAGAACTTAGCATTGTTTAGCATATTGTATATTCTTAGATATTGGTAATGTACTCAGAATGGCACTTCTGCTCTTATCCTTATGCAGGCAACCTAGCAATTATGAAACTTGTTCTATTAGCCTTGCAATTGTGAATGCTTGAAACCTGCTCTATTCTTATCTTTATGTACCTCAGCGATATACTGCTGTCTCTTTCAACAAATGTACTTAATGTAAGTCGCTTTAGATAAAAGCGTCTGCCAAATGCATGTATATGTGAATGTAAAAGCATCTGCTAAATGTACATTTATCTACATGGCACCTTATATTCTCTCAAAAAATCTTTTCATCATGTGGATGATGATTGAAGACTTTTCATATGTGAATGTGAACTGCGGAACAGCTGAACAGCTTTACACTATGTGAGGTTTTGTTTAGATTATAATTGTTTAAAGGGATTGTGCAAGCAATTGCAAATGCTTACACAATCCCCCACTTGAGATGCACTATGGTAGGCTAAAGCTCCATTCATTTTGTTCATTTTTACAGTTTGTGCTTAAAGTCTCATTATTTGGATACATTGCCATTATGTCATGACAAATGTGGCATAAAATCGACTATAGTATAGGTGACAACGCCACCCTCAACTTTTAGGAATGAGGGGTTCCTACAAGACACATTTACCATACAATAGTCTGGCAAGGTTTGTGTCCCCGAGTAAGTGTTCCGAGTAATCAGAACCAGAGGCTGGTGTACAAAAATATCAGGTTTTATTTGCTTCTAAAAAAAAAGCTTTTAAAAACGACCACAGGAGGCTACCACACATACAGTAAATCACACAACCAAAAGAAAATAACAAATAGGGGAGGGGTTGGAACTGATAGAAGGGGGCAGTGGCTGCTTGGGGGTTGACTACCCAAGATGGGCTAGGCCAGAGGGGGAGACTAAACAATATGGGGCCTAGGTGGAAGGCTTAAAGGCCTACTAGGGGGCATGCAATGCACAGCAAAAATCCACAACAAACAAACAAATATTACTAGCGCACAACAACAAAATGGTAAAATAGTAATGAATACATTTATATAAAACACACCTTAAACCAAACCATAAAACAAACCCACAGCCCATAAGCCTATGATCCCCCCTCAGTATTGCACATGGTCCAAGTAAGACAAACAATGGAATAAAATTAATTAAGCTAAATGGCACAAGTTATAAGTGGGAAAAACAGTGATCACTATGTTAATCGTGTGCTCCTCTCTTTTCTGACCAAAGGTCCCCACAGATCATATCTTGCATGGAGGGACTGACTGAAGAGACTGGAGGCAAGAGTGACCAAACACACAGGATTCCAGAGCTCTCTCCCTCCAAACACTCCAACTCAGGCTTGGTGCAAAAGGAAGGCCCAAAACCTCTGTCTCCCCTTTTATGCCTTCCCTGCTCCCCAGGGTCCTAAAGGCCTATCTGCTACACTCGTCCCCCCCTTTGAAAGGTCACCGTCCCGGTGGCCTGTCGACCCCTGCTCCTGAAACCTATTATACCCAGGGCCTAAATGCTGTACGGATTGAATTGATACTGTGTCTTCTAACGCAGTGTTTTTCAACCACTGTGCCGTGAGAGATCGTCAGGTGTGCCGTCGGAAATTATCCAATTTCGCTTAATTGGTCAAAAAAATATTATTTAGTTACTGCAAATAATTTGCCATGGTTGAGCGTCTGTGACCCAGGTGGTATTTTTTCCGGGTTCGGTTCTGGGGATACAGAAGATGCGGGTCGGGTCGTGGGTTTTATATCATAGTTATTATAGGATATGCGGGTTCGGGTCGGGCTACGGGTCTTGTGCCGTCGGGTCGGGTTATATGTGCGGATGGCGGGTTCGGTATTGCACGTCGCGGGTGTGGAGGGCCGGGAGCGGGTCTTGAAATCAGACTGTGTAGGAATAAATGTTCAGTTAAATGTATGTTACAATAAAAAAGCTCTCTTATAATGTTGTTGTGCCGGCGTGGATTGCACATGCTTTGAGTTGTAAGCCGATGCCAAACCAATTTCTGAATTAAAAAAAAATCCCCATATAATTGCTGACACCGAATGAGACATTTTGAATGTTGGAATGTTTTTTATATTTACATAATATAATAAGCCGTTACATTATTTTTTGGACACCTTCTGTCTGCGTGGTGTGTGTGACTTTGTTTCGACTAGTCGTGCAGCCCCAGTAGGTAGAGCAGTAATCACCTTGTTGTTCATTGAAGACAATAGAATGAGTGATGCTGTGAGAGGTGTCGCTATGAGGCTTCATGTGTCATTTTGTAAAAAGCCTTCAACAAAGTGCCTGTAATATGAGGCAAACCCAAGGAACGACCTTAATTCCTTTGATGTGGTGGGTTTCCTCCATTCAGAGATGGCCTTGATCTTGTCAGGGTCCGTGGCAACACCTGATGCAGATAAACATGTCCCAGATACTTGACTTCATGCTGAAAAAAATTACATTTTCTTAACTTCAGCCGGAGGTTATGCTCTTGTAGACGGGCCAGGACTAACTCAAGGCGCTGCAGGTGTTCGGTGAAGGAGGAGGAAAAAATCACAATGTCATCAAGATACAAGAGTAAAGACTGGAAACTCCGGTCCCCCAAAGATACGCTCCATTAACCTCTGGAAAGTTCCAGGTGCATTGCAGAGGCCAAAGGGCATGCGATTGAACTCAAATAATCCAAAGGGAGTGCAGAATGCTGTCTTGGTCTTGTCTTTTTCAGCCATTGGCACCTGGTTGTACCCACTCGCAAGGTCCGAGGTTGAAAACCATCGTGCCCCTGAGAGAGTGTCCAGTGACTCCTCGATCCATGGAAGAGGATATGCATCTTTTCTGGTTTTGGAGTTTAGTAGACGGTAGTCTACACAGAGGCGGATCTCTCCGTCTTTCTTCATGACGATCACAATAGGTGATGAATACGGGCTACAGCTGGGCCTGGCAATACCCGCTCTACCAACTCCTGGATGTGGGCTTTGACCAGTGTGTATTGGGAAGGTGGTAGCCGTCGATAACGTTGTCGGACGGGGGTGTCGTCCAGTAGGGGTATCTCATGCTCTACTAGTGTAGTACAGCCCAGGTCCCTGTCCCCCTGACTAAACACACTGGCATACTTGTCCAGGAGAGCCCTGCCTTCTTTCTCCTCATCTAATGAAAGATTAGGCCAAGAAAGGGAGGAGAAGCCTGTTAGCCTGTACCCCAACATTGACCACAGGTATTTGAACGTGATCAAATTTATTTTAACAGAAAATGAAGAGAGACATACAGTACACCCAATGCACACCATTTTTTCAAATGATGATTTAATGATTATCATTGAGCCCCTTTGCTCATCCCATGTCCAAGATGGTCTCTACCTATTCTAGAAATTCTAGTCTCCTGTAGGGTGGACAGCCAGCGCGGTCCCTCCTGGTTCTGGGGGGTGGCCGGGGGGAGGAGGAGGGGGGAGGTTCATAGGTTCATTGTTACTGACACATACGATTTATATATTAGAACTTTGACTTGTGGATGAATTTCCCGCCTACCTGGGTATCCTCTGTAAATCCGGCATAATATCAAGTCAACAACAAATCTATAATAGCGAATGTGAAATGAAATTAAAACTAATAGAAAGCTGAAGAAAGAATACAGAGCGTGTCAAACTTCAAGACAAGACAAAAATAATACTGAGGGTGTAATAAGCACCCATCCTTGGTGGATCCTGCACCAATGCAAAGTAGTAATTGGTTTAGCTAATTTGTTAGTTTTTATTACGATTACTCTCTCTCTCTCTCTCTCTCTTAGACCTACTAGTGAATACTCTGTTCAGAGCTACACTTATAGCTATATCATTTTAAATTATCATTATACAAATTCGCTGGATGCATTGACTCCTTGGATGGGTGCATTTTATTCTTGCAAGACTCAGATCTTTTAATGGTTTAAAAACAGCGGTGATTGAACAGTACAACAGTGCAGGTATAAAATTATATGTAAACATTTTAAGTATACATTTTCATTCAAGTGGGAGTGTCCATCCAGATGTATGCTGGATAGATCAGCCGTAGCAACTGGTCGGCTGATCTAGCCACCATACATCTGGATGGACAATCCCACTTGTGATGTCAAAAACCAGAGATTCTCAAACCAAGGGCTAATCACACTCACACCTGGTATAATAGGAGTCATCTAAATGTGTATTAATTGGGGTTTTTGAATATTAGTGTGGACACAAATGTCATGTTATGATTTCTCACTCTAAAGGAGGGCATGGAATTAGAAATGAATAAACCTTAATATTTCTCGTGGAGTAATTGCCTTAGTCACACAATTCCACAAGCAACACTGCATACAAACACTAGTACATATACTAGTACTACTGTTGTACTAGTACAATAGTACAACAGTACATATGACAGTGATTTTACCAACACCTTGCAGTTCTTTTCACTGTGTGTGTGCCTGTGTGCGTGCATGTGTGTGTGTGTGCATGTGTGTGTGTGAGCCACTCACAGAAGCATCCCAGGGACTGCAGCAAGGCCAGCACCACCTCCTCTTAGATAGAGCAGCTGACTATCACCGGGGCTTCAGCTCTGCCTCCTCTTTCTCTAACTTTCTCTAATCTATCTATCACTCCTCCTCCCCCCCTTCTCTTTCTTCATCTTAGTCTGACTTGAGTCAAAGTCTTGGTCGTTGGTGTTAGAATATTGGTGTTAACTAGGGTATTATTATTATTATTATTATATTAGGTATACCTAATAATCTGGTTTATTACAGAAGTATAAAAAAATGAACACAGAGCAGGTATTTTGGCATTAAGCTGCCTGAAGTCGTTGCAGAATCTTATAGAGCCGTCGGGTTTTGGTACCAGTACTATGGGGCTGCACCATTCACTATATGATGGC
>PIJE02006391.1:0-15371 GCA_002895965.2 Coryphaenoides rupestris
TTGCTGGTGCTAGTGTTGTGTTGACTGTCTGAGAAGGTATTCTGTGACATTCTGTGAATGTCAGCATATAACAATGTATATTTTAGTACATTGATTTATATGTGTACTGCTCACCTGGATATTTTGTTGTATATTCCATTTCATTTTATTTGATTCTTACTTTACACAGAATTTATATTTATAGTTCTATTTCTATTTTTCTTGTCCTACTTCTATTTTGTAGTTCTATTCTATTTTGTATTCTTTTATAATTACTGTTGGCTGTCGGGCGTTTTGCACAAAAGGTTTTTCACTCACTGCTTATACTCTGTGCTTATAAATTGTGAAGTGACAATAAAAAATACTTGAAACTTGTGCATTTTAAATCTATGCATTTAATTTAGTTGCGACTAATCTGGGATCCAGCAGTCCTACGAGAGCCTGGGCTGGAAGCCAACTATGGCAAGGGGCGGAGTCACGCCTTGTTTCCTTTTTTGTTTTGAGATATTTTACCGAGGAAAATGAATTTGCGCAAGTTTGATGAAGCTTTCAGAAAGGTATTCGCCAGACTACATGGTGGTGATTTGACATCCAACAGTCTTTACCACATTTGAGTGTTAGCGTGTGACAAATATCCAGTGAGTTGTATGTCTAATTCGTCATCCTGTTGACCAAAAGCCGCTCAACAAGTCTTTCCGTGGGTGGGTTGGTCTCCATTCTGCTGACTACGCGAGAATCCCGAAGCGCTGTTGATCCGAATGGGATTCACGGCTCACTGAGTCATCCGCAGGCGTATCAAAACACCAAACACTGCTGCTCTTAAACAAGTGGGCCAGTGGGAGGCTCTCTTGTATGGTCCACCAAGCGAGCCAGCAGCCATCAATGGAACCCTGTTGCTCACTACTATGGTAGCAAGCCGTAGCCATTCGTTCACTCATAGAGATTTGTGATATATAAATGCCTAGAAAATGAACCCTTGAAAATGAACACAAAATGTGGCTCATCCCAATGTGCTTTCTATGCACCCCGACCCCCAGGTTGAAGTGCTTCATCTGTGCTTTGTGTAGTGGTGTCTGCAAGTGCATTGGGGTGCCAAAATAAGCATAGAAACATGGCAATGTAATAATATTAATAAACTAATACATTTAGTTAAAACAGTCAAAAATAGAATTCGTAAATCAAGTAAAATACAACATTTTAAAAGAAGGGCAAGGCAAAGAAAAGTGCCTGAGTAGTTGAAGGCTAAAGTGAAGAGATACGTTTTTAGCTTTGTTTAGTGAGCTGGCTTCCCTGATATCTACAGGTAGTGTGTTCCATAGTTTAGGGGTGTAACTGACAAAAGCCGCATCCCCGATTATCTTTCGCCTGTTGCTGGGAACCTCCAATAAACCAGCAGTAGATGAGCGCAATGCTCGTGAAGACAAGTAGTTAACAAGGGAGTTAGCCATGTAGCGTGGACCTCGCCCATTTAGGGCTTTGTATACAAGGAGGAGGACCTTAAAGTAAATTCTACATGTTACAGGAAACCGCTAGCCAGTGCAAGGCAGCTAATACTGGACTAATGTGCTCTCTCCTCTTGGTTCTGGTGAATAGCCGAGCTTTGAATGAGCTAAAGTCTCTAAAAAGTGCAATACAGTAATCAAGTCTGCTTGAAATGAAGGCATGAACCAGTTTGTTGTTTGGAACAGATACATCTTCTGAATGCCTTGGGTGATGTGAAGAAGAGGGTCAGGTATGTGCTGTGAGGGGCGTGGAGGTCGCGGTGGAGAGTGGTGGGAATCCTGAGGGGGAGGAGGGGGGGCAGGCTGTCTGGCTGCATGCACTGTTCTGTGTGTGCTGTGAGATGGTGGATGGTGGGAGCAGGCTGTTTGTCTGCACTGTGCACTGTCCTCTCTTATTGTTGTGGAAACCAACATTAAATTTAGAGAATTCGTGGAGAAGGAGAAGTCGAGGAGACGAAAGTGGCAAATTGCAAAACATTTAATACAACCTATTACAGTCATAAGAAATGGAGGTCGGTCAGCTGAATCCCCTCCTGAACTCCCCTCAAACAGCTCCTTTTATCAACTTTCCTGGTTTCCTTATCCCGCCCACTTGACACTCCCCTCAACACATGTACACGCCTCTATGGTAATATACTGGTGAAGCTCCTCCTTCTGCGGGTAACTCATAAACTAAAGTATTATTATAAAGAAAGATTAAACAAGCATATTCTAAAATGATAACAGAAATGTGTATACTAAAATGAATACAGGAAATGATGAATAGACAATACAATACAAATTCTAATCCCTCATATATAATATATTGAAATACAAATAGCAATGATGAATGAACTACAAATATATATGCTGATAAGTAAACCACTTAAAGAACTGCAATAAAACATTAATGATAGTAAATAAGACTGTTAAAACTAACTTAATAAGAACATAAGAATATTAAACAAGCATATATTTAAATGAATACAGGAATTATGATAATACATTTAACGGACACAAAAATACAAACTCTTATCACATATATAATATATTGAAATAGAAATAGCAAGGATGAATGAACTACAAAATATACTGATAAGTAAACAACTTAAAGAACTGGAATAAGACAAAAGTAAAGTTATTAACACGACACATGAGGAATCTTAATCGACATATATTGAAATAAACTAGAAATGTGAGAGAATCTGTATCCTCTATCGTGACCAGCCATTAACATACAAACCCAAGGTAGGCGTCACTTGAGGCTTAACAACACAAGAGTCTCCGTCTTGTCTCAGGGGAACTTAGCTTATCAACAGAGTAAATCTCCTTGATGTGAATGTAGGAAGATGGTTGTGAGATCATGGGTGGAGGTTAACGTCTCTACTGTGTCAGCCTCAGGAATCTCCTGCTGTGAATATAGAGGCCAAACACAGTCATGTGAAAGTCTGTTGAGGGTTCTCTCTGTGGGAGAGGAGCCCATTGTAAATTACTCCTAACTTATATAAGTATTGTGTTTGCTTTGTTTTAGAAATCTCACTTGTTCGAGATGCAATTATTCTATCTGAGAATTGCTACGTCATATGATAGTCAGGGATGTCCCTTATCTCCGATTGTCTGGAGGTGTAGCTGTTTCATTGGCCATTCAGGTTGTGTTGATTCCCGGTGCCTTACTGTCTGAAATTCACTTCTGAGACCTATTGTCTCCTATTTGCACATTTGCTTGTCTTAATTAATTCATCTATCCTGTTGGGGGTGTGTTCTTGGTCTTTGTTCTCTGTCCTCCTGAAGGCCCACCATTTGAGACTCCCTCCTGCTTCTTATTCAACCCCCACCTCTCTATCTCCTGGCCCCCAATATACGTGACTCTCTGTCTCTCTCAGTCAACCCAGCCATTCGCTGGCAACAAGATGGCGACTATATTTTATGATAAAATTCTCCCATATTATCTACACATTCTTGTTTGGATAAGATGGTGTGATATGCGAGGGGGCGTGGTTAGTGCCGGCAGGTTGAGGACAAGGGGATTGTGACCTGTGATTGACGCATCTGTGGGGAATGAGTGTAATTCTGGTATCTATTGAGACCTGTGTACTCTCCCCACAGTCAGAGGCTGGGTACGAACAGTGCGGGAGAGCTCTGCCACGTTTCCAACGCCGAACCCTTCTTCACGAAATAATCAAACATCATATTGTTGATTATAATTTATGTTGCACATGAGCAACATTTGTTGTTAATTAAATTATTGGATTATCTGTCAGACCGCCAGTAAATACTAATACGCGTTATCCTCTCAAACAGTCCCTCACACTCCGTGCAGCTTACTGGCTTTTCTGGGTTTGAAGACACAATGTAGCTTTCAAGTTGTCTTTTGCCGGTCAGAGAAGTTTTATATGCTAGGCTAGGAGCTAGCAGTATGTGTTCCCTATGCAAAAGGTCTATGACCAAAAACAATCCTAAAAAACAAAACCAATATAATTCGGCAAAATGACTTCCATTCTCCCAATTCAGCCTTTAGAGTGTGCGTGTCTGCCACAAATGTCAACAAAAGTACTTGCATGGTGATTCAGTGCACATCGATTCCATTCATTCATATTCAGTGGGTCTGGTGTGGGCTGTGAAGCATGACCTATTTCCTAATAGGTTACAATAGGTTAGACACAGAAGCCACTTAAGTGGCTTCTGCTGGTGACCCATTAAACCGGTTTATTGAAGAGTATGCAGAATGTTTGGTATGCAGAGCAGGTGGTAAACAGCGTGGCATGTCAGTGCTCCCTCTTGAGTGTGTGTGTCTGTGTGTGTGTGTGTGTGGTGATGGCTGGTTGAACCTGTGTGCATTGATTAGCCAATGTACCCCAAGTGCATTGGCTAATAGCCAGACTCTAACCAGCCTGACTCGAAGCCAGCCACCTACCACACACTCTCCACAGATCCACTTTATTTGACACTTTGCGCTTTATCAATAATCTTTAATATAGAGACAATAAAATGGAATGGGTTTATAACATGCCTCAAAATCTTTTTTACCAAGGAAAAAACGAATTGTTTTAGCAGCTTTCTTCATGCCATTTATGTTGAAAATGTGTGGGCAAAAAAGCAAAAACAATACTTATATAAGTTAGGAGTAATTTACAATAGGCTCCTCTCCCACAGAGAGAACCCTCAACAGACTTTCACATGACTGTTTGGCCACTATATTCACAGCAGGAGATTCCTGAGGCTGACACAGGAGAGACGTTAACCCTCCACCCATGATCTCACAACCATCTTCCTACATTTACATCAAGGAGATTTACTGTATTGATAAGCTAAGTTCCCCTGAGACAAGACGGAGACTCTTGTGTTGTTAAGCCTCAAGTGACGCCTACCTTGGGTTTGTATGTTAATGGCTGGTCACGATAGGGGATACAGATTCTCTCACATTCCTAGTTTTATTTCAATATATACCGATTAAGATTCCTCATGTGTCGTGTTAATAACTTTACTTATGTCTTATTCCAGTTCTTTAAGTTGTTTACTTATCAGTATATATATTTTGTAGTTCATTCATCATTGCTATTTTTATTTCAATATGTTATATACAGTATGTGATACCAGAGTTTGTATTGTGGGGTTTGATTTACAAACAGTATATTCATCATTTCCTGTATTCATTTCAGTATATGTTGGTTTAATATTCTTATGTTTCTTAAGTTAGGTTTAACAGTCTTATTTACTATCATGTCTTATTCAAGTTCTTTAAGTTGTTTACTTATCAGCATATATATTTGTTATTCATTCATCATTGCTATTTGTATTTCAATATATTATATATGAGGGATTAGAATTTGTATTGTATTATCTATTCATCATTCCCTGTATTCATTTTAGGATCCATCATTTCTGTTTTCATTTTAGAATGTGCTTGTTTAATCTTTCTTTATAATAATACTTTAGTTTATGAGTTACCCGCAGAAGGAGGAGCTTCACCAGTGTATTACCATAGAGGCGTGTACATGTGTTGAGGGGAGTGTCAAGTGGGCGGGATAAGGAAACCAGGAAAGTTGATAAAAGGAGCTGTTTGAGGGGAGTTCAGGAGGGGATTCAGCTGACCGACCTAATTTAGAAATCTCACTTGTTTGAGATGCAATTATTCTATCTGAGAATTGCTACGTCATATGATAGTCAGGGATGTCCCCTTATCTCCGATTGTCTGGAGGTGGAGCTGTTTCATTGGCCATTCAGGTTGTGTTGATTCCCGGTGCCTTACTGTCTGAGATTCACTTCTGAGACCTATTGTCTCCTATTTGCATATGACCATTTGCTTGTCTTAATCAATTCATCTATCCTGTTGGGGGTGTGTTCTTGTCTTTGTTCTCTGTCCTCCTGAAGGCCCACCATTTGAGACTCCCTCCTCCTTCTTATTCAACCCCCACCTCTCCATCTCCTGGCCCCCAATATACGTGACTCTCTGTCTCTCTCAGTCAACCCAGCCATTCGCTGGCAACAAGATGGCGACTATATTTTATGATAAAATTCTCCCATATTATCTACACATTCTTGTTTGGATAAGATGGTGTGATATGCGAGGGGGCGTGGTTAGTGCCGGCAGGTTGAGGACAAGGGGATTGTGACCTGTGATTGACGCATCTGTGGGGAATGAGTGTAATTCTGGTATCTATTGAGACCTGTGTACTCTCCCCACAGTCAGAGGCTGGGTACGAACAGTGCGGGAGAGCTCTGCCACGTTTCCAACGCCGAACCCTTCTTCACGAAATAATCAAACATCATATTGTTGATTATAATTTATGTTGCACATGAGCAACATTTGTTGTTAATTAAATTATTGGATTATCTGTCAGACCGCCAGTAAATACTAATACGCGTTATCCTCTCAAACAGTCCCTCACACTCCGTGCAGCTTACTGGCTTTTCTGGGTTTGAAGACACAATGTAGCTTTCAAGTTGTCTTTTGCCGGTCAGAGAAGTTTTATATGCTAGGCTAGGAGCTAGCAGTATGTGTTCCGTATGCAAAAGGTCTCTGACCAAAAACAATACTAAAAAACAAAACCAATATAATTCGGCAAAATGACTTCCGTTCTGCCAATTCAGCCGTTAGAGGGTGCGTGCCTGCCACACATGTTGACAAAAGTACTTGCATGGTGATTCAGTGCACATCGATTCCATTCATTCATATTCAGTGGGTCTGGTGCGGGCTGTGAAGCGTGATCTATTTCCCAATAGGTTAGACACAGGCCCATTAAACCGGTTTATTGAAGAGTATGCAGAATGTTTGGTAGGCAGAGCAGGTCGTAAACGGCGTGGCATGTCAGTGCTCCCTCTTGAGTGTGTGTGTGTGTGTGGTGATGGCTGGTTGAGCATTGATTAGCCAATGTACCCCAAGTGCATTGGCTAATAGCCAGACTCTAACCAGCCTGACTCGAAGCCAGCCACCTACCACACACTCTCCACAGATCCACTTTATTTGACACTTTGCGCTTTATCAATAATCTTTAATATAGAGACAATAAAATGGAATGGGTTTATAACATGCCTCAAAATCTTTTTTACCAAGGAAAAAACGAATTGTTTTAGCAGCTTTCTTCATGCCATTTATGTTGAAAATGTGTGGGCAAAAAAGATACAGCCAATGCACAAAAACTTTGTCAAAGTACCTCCAATATTGGCAACAAATCCAAAATAAACCCTAAATTGGTGACATTTCATTTGTAACAAGAGCTTGTTGGAGTGAATGTCATGGATGGGTGGTTGAACAACGAGATCCTCCTGCTTCTCTCCACAGAAGCGTCTGATTGAGGAGATCAAAATGGTCCTCCGGGTGCTGGTTCTCTACATCCCGCTGCCCATGTTCTGGACCCTGTTTGACCAGCAGGTACACACAGAGTGTCCCCCCCTCCCACGACTGCAGGTCGTTACCAGATAACCGTGAATGTGCCCTTTTAAACGAGATCTACTCCTCTGTTTTATGTCCCAAGGATCCCGCTGGACACTGCAGGCTACCGCCATGAACATGGCCTTCGTAAGTGTTCATTTGAGTGCACTCAGGGTTTATAGGGCCCCTATTTTACTACCGGGTGGGATGTTGATTAGCCATTACAAGCCATCTCAAAATCTACCCTCTAGTGTCATCACAAGTGGTAGTGTCCACCTTGATGTGCGGTGGCGAGATCAGCCAACCCAGTGGACTGTACCAATTGGTAGACTTATCTATCCTTCATTCATCTGGATGGACGCTGGTGAATCAACGTCACACCTGGTGGTAACCTAGGGGCCCTTTCAATCATATACGATTTGCTTGAAACAAAGATAACGAAAATAACTTTATGGCGAGTGATTATGGTCCCGATTGCCTAACATTTGACCCAACTCCATGTTGTGATTACCTTAAATGACCTTAAATTGTATTTTATAGCGATGTGTCGCCTTGATAAGTGTAATGTGTTCTCATCTGTGGGTGAGTATCAAGTTAAAGTTCAATTGGTGTTCCTATTTACTTTAATATGGCTTTCCCATCCCAACAGGGAGATAGTTTTGTTATCAAGCCTGACCAAATACAAGTATGGTTCTGGCAGCTTACCGCCTCTCTACACACAAACACACACACACACCGAAGCATGCACACACACACAGAACAATCATTCACGCCGTTTTTAAAGACATTGTAGAAAACGAATGTTGTTTGCTATGGCCTCCTAGTCCGTGCTCAACTGCAACCCTTTATGCTTTTATGACAATTCTGTCTGACTCTGACTTTTATGGGACTTTTATAGGTATGTTTTCCTCGTTCTCTTGCCCTCTAGACGCTGAACGCTCTGTTGATTCTGGTCTTTGTGCCCATCTTCGACATCATCATATATCCGCTGGTTGCTCTGTGTGGAGTGAACATCGGCCAGGTCGAGACAGCTGAGAGACATAAGACAATCAGGAGGAAGCCGCGTGGTTCCTCTAATGGGGGGGGAAGTGCTCAGACACGTAGGCGATTGCCGAGGACTAACCGTGTCTATGTTTTGTGCCCACGGCCAGGCCTGAGGACCAACCCCGCGGAGCACGGCTACCCGGGAAGAGGAGACCCGAACCGGGAGGACTCCTATATATAGATACTGTATATTTCGGTTGGATGATATTTGCCTATGTTATATCTCCGGTTGGCCCCGCACGCGGAGCCTAAACAGACTATTTGTCCGTGGTTGCCACAGTGTGTGTGTGTCTGTGTCTGCGTGTCTGTGTCTATATTTGGCCGTTGCCCATTACCTCAACTTCAAACTTTCTGAACATGAAAAGAATATCTTCATCGACTAAGTGACTGTAAATTTACGATGCAGTTTTTATTGTTCATGAAAGTAAGATGCTTTTTATTTTTTTATTTGACCACACCGGCTGTTAACAGACTGTCTGTGATTTCTCTCAGTATCCTATCTTGCATAGTCTGTAAACACTGCTCATGTCGTCCACTGGAATATACTGTATGTGTTTAATAGGCAATTAGGTATGTCTGACTAAATGTTTGTGGATGGATGTGTGTGTGTGTGTGTGTCTCTCTCTCTCTCCCTCTCTCTCCTCCAGCCCCCTCAGGAAGATGGCCTGTGGGATGATCTTTGCAGCGCTGGCGTTCGGTTCGGCCACCCTGGTGGAGGTCAACGTCATGGTGTGTAGTATGCCTTCTGTGGAGGAGCCTGGGTGCCTGGGTGCTCCACAAAGTGGATATTCCAATCTGTCACATAGGCTGATGAAGTGTTCAACATCCAGACTTGCCAGTTCAACCCCATACATTTGAGTAGACCCTGTTCATACAACTTTTCTTTCAAGAGTTCTTTTAAATTAGAAAATATCACCAGCCATAACTTCTGTCAGATGTCCCAATTATAAAAGGGAGCATAGGAATTCCAAACATTGATGCCTCATTGGTTTTGTCTTCAAACACTCACTAATTCCAAAATCAAAGATCAGATGTTAATGGGGCAAGGGATATTAACAGAAGGACACAGTTGTTTGAGCTTTTATAATAGAAAAAAATTGATGTTGCATTTTTACAGGAAACACACAGTGATGCTTTTAACATGATTGACTGGCAGAGAGGATGGGAAGGGGAGGTGATCCTCAGTCACATGAGCTCTACTACCACTGGGGTAGAGATCCTCTTCTCCAGAACGTTTACACTAGGGGTCGACCGATTATCAGCAAGGCCGATAATCGGATCCGATATTCATAATTTTTCCGATTATTGGAATCGTTATTTTGTATGATCTGATTGCCGATTAAAATAAACAAATTAAAATGCACTCCTTGCGGCAAAATGCACTCCTTGCAGGCGGCTCTGATGCAGTCGCCTCTCTCTGGCTCAATGTCCCGCCGGCAGCATTATTGATTGGCTATACATCACGGGTAAAAAATAGCCAATCTGTACTCCGTATTTGTGGGAGACACGTGGGAAAGAGGTCGCCAATCAGTCTGCAGTGTTTGTCTCGCTACGATTGCCGATTGGCGGCGCAGCCAAAATAACGCGACAAAAGCCTGAAGTCTAAAGTATAAATGGACAGCCTAAACACTGCAGACCGATTGGCTTTTTTTACCCGTGATGTATAGCCAATCCACACAAGTCCCCGGCTGAGCGCCGCTGTGTTGGAGTTCTCTCCGGTGGACGAGAGGGTCGCCTCCATGCGACTGCAAGTCGCTGGGGGGAAGGCTCTGACTGTTGTGTGTGCCTACGCACCAAACAGCAGCTCAGAGTATCCGGCCTTCTTGGAGTCCTTGGGTGACATCCTGGAAAGGGTTCCGTCCGGGGACTCCATAGTTCTACTGGGGGACTTCAACGCACACGTGGGCAATGATGGAGAAACCTGGAGGGGAGTGATTGGGGTGAACGGCCTGCCCGATCTGAACCAGAGTGGTGTTTTGTTATTGGACTTCTGTGCTAGTCATGGACTGGCCATAACAAACACCATGTTCGAACATAGGGTGGTTCACAAGTGTACCTGGTACCGGACCACCTTAGGCCAAAGGTCGCTGATCGACTTTGTAATCGTATCAGCAGATCTGCGGCCGCATGTTTTGGACACTCGGGTGAAGAGGGGAGCAGAGCTGTCAACTGATCACCACCTGGTGGTGAGTTGGATCAGATGGCGCGGGAGGCTGCCAGACAGACCTGGTAAACCCAAACGTGTAGTGAGGGTGAACTGGGAACGTCTGGTGGAAGCCCCTGTCCGTAGGGTCTTTAACTCCCACCTCCGGAAGAACTTCTCGTGCATCCCGGGGGAGGTTGGGGACATGGAACATGAGTGGGCCATGTTCAAAGCCTCCATTGTAGAGGCTGCAGCTCGGAGCTGTGGTCAAAAGGCTGTCGGTGCCTGTCGTGGCGGCAACCCAAGAACCCGTTGGTGGACACCAGCGGTGAAGGAAGCCGTCAGGCTGAAGAAGGAGGCCTTTCGGGCCTGGTTGGCCCAGGGGTCTCCTGAAAAAGCAGACAGGTACCGGAGGCCAAAAGGACCGCAGCTTCAGCGGTTGCTGAAGCAAAAACCCGGGTGTGGGGAGGAGTTCGGGGAGGCCATGGAGCAGGACTTTCGGTTGGCCTCAAGGAGGTTCTGGCAAACTGTCCGGCGACTCAGGAAGGGAAAGCAGGGCTTGGCTCAGGCTGTGCTCAGTCGGGGAGGAGAACTGCTGACCAGACTGAGGATATTGTCGGGCGGTGGAAAGAACACTTTGAGGAGCTCCTGAACCAGACCAGTACGTCCTCTGGGGAAGAGGCAGAGTCTGAAGACTCGGGGGAAGTCTCACCCATATCCTTGGTAGAGGTCGCTGAAGTAGTCAAAAAGCTCTTCAGTGGGCAAGGCGCCAGGTGTGGATGAGATTCGCCCTGAGATGCTGAAGGCTCTGGACATTGTCGGGCTGTCGTGGCTGACACGCCTAGTCATGTAGCGTGGAGGTCGGGGACAGTACCTGTGGAGTGGCAGACCGGGGTGGTGGTCCCCATTTTCAAGAAAGGGGACCGGAGGGTGTGCTCCAACTATCGGGGTATCACACTGCTCAGCCTCCCCGGGAAAGTTTATTCCAGGGTGCTGGAAAGGAGGCTCCGGCCGATTGTCGAACCTCAGCTCCAGGAGGAACAATGCGGATTCCGTCCTGGCCGTGGAACAGTGGACCAGCTCTTTACCCTCGCAGGGTTGTTGGGGGGCACATGGGAGTTTGCCCATCCAGTCTACATGTGCTTTGTGGACTTGGAGAAGGCCTATGACCGTGTCCCCCGGGGAATCATGTGGGGGGTACTACTGGAGTATGGGGTACCGGGGCCGTTGGTACGTGCCATTCGGTCCTTGTATGAACAAAGTGCGAGCTGCGTCCGTATTCTCGGCACAAAGTCAAGCATGTTCTCAGTGGGTGTTGGACTCCGCCAAGGTTGCCCCTTGTCACCGGTTCTGTTCGTGATCTTCACGGACAGAATCTCAAGGCGCAGCCGAGGTGAGGAGAGTGTCCGGTTTGGGGACCTCAGAATTGCATCTCTGCTCTTTGCAGATGATGTGGTTCTGTTGGCTACATCAGACTGTGACCTCCAGCATGCACTGGGGCGGTTTGCAGCCGAGTGTGAAGCAGTCGGGATGAGAGTCAGCACCTCCAAGTCTGAGGCCATGGTTCTCTGCCGGAAAACGGTGGAGTGTTCCCTCCGGGTTGGGAGTGAGTTGCTGCCTCAAGCGAAGGAGTTCAAGTATCTCGGGGTCTTGTTCACGAGTGAGGGCAAAATGGAGCGGGAGATGGACAGAAGGATTGGTGGCAGCGTCTGCAGTGATGCGGGCGCTGTACCGGTCCGTTGTGGTGAAGAGGGAGCTGAGCCGGAAGGCGAAGCTTTCGATTTACTGGTCCATCTACGTTCCAACCCTCACTATGGTCACGAGCTTTGGGTAGTGACCGAAAGAATGAGATCGCGGATACAAGCGGCCGAAATGAGTTTCCTCCGCAGGGTGGCTGGGCTCAGCCTTAGAGATAGGGTGAGGAGCTCAGACATCCGGAGGAAGCTCGGAGTAGAGCCGCTGCTCCTCCGCATGAATAGGCGAAAAGAACGAGAGAGAGAGACAGAGAGAGAGAGAGAGAGAGAGAGAGAGAGAGAGAGAGAGAGAGTTAAAGAGCAAGGTACAGCATATCGTGAGCATGAAGCCTGGATACAATTTAAGAGAGGGATGGAGGAGAGAGGGTAGGGGCAGTGCATTGCTTGAAAAGACAGCGCATCTGTGACCTTGCAGAGGCAGAGAGAGAGAGAGAGACCACCCAGCTGAATAAACAGTTCTCAGCTAGACTTTTCTGCGGCACTCTAAACGCAATAAGTCACAATACACACACGCACACACACACACACACACACACACACACACACACCCCAGGACGTGTTTCATTACTCAGAGTGGAGGGCCCGTCGGCTAGCAGCGTCAGCTATCCTTTAACCTGGGCTCTTTCAGAGTAAATTGGCTCCCCTCATTTTTCGCCTGAAGAGCCCCTTTCATTATGAGAGAAAGTATCCAACATCAGTTGTCTGTACATAGAAAGCGGTGTGTGTGTGTGTATGTGTTAGCCTACCAGCTCTATCCAGGTGTTGACGCTAACAGTGACGGGACTCCACATAGTGCCACCAGTGCCTGGGGACGTACAGCACCTGTTGGGTAACGTTCAAGAGGTTCAACAGGAGGTTCAGCTACGTCCTTAAAAACGGTATTGTTCCACTGGTACAATTACATCAACTTCAATGATACCGCAGATCCACTAGGTGGCGGCATATGCCCGTTCCTAGCCCAGCAGCCTCTCAGTTCCCTCTTAACTGGCTCCAATCTCTTCTAGAATGACCAGGCTTTATTGATTCTCTGCCATGGTTGATGGACACCCTGCGCATTGGCATGAGCAAATGAGCACTTTCTCCTCGTGCTTTGTTTGATTTGCCAAAATATTTGAAGCCATTCAATAGTGGGAATGGCTGCGCAATCAGGATCTCATTTGTTGTTTGCAGCCGACGTCTTGCCTTTGGCGTTGATGGGGCCCATTTAGACTGATCAAGGCTCATTAATATCAGAGCTGACAAATAGTGGGTATTGGGTATTGTGAAAAATGTGTCCAACAGCTCATGATAAACACACTAACTAAACTACCGGTAACTCGAATCATTCAAAACTAGTCATGTGCCCGTTTTTGAAATGTGCCCGTTCGACACACACACACACACACACACACACACACACACACACACACACACACACACGCACACACAAATAAACACAAATACAGAGACTCCTTCCATTATAGTTAGATGAAAAACATAGGACAATGAAAACAAAACCTACATACGTCTACTCATATGATACATTTGACCACGTGACTGCGGAGGAGGGTAGTGATGGTGATGATAAGAGTGTGAGTGTGTGTGTGTGTGTGTGTGTGTGTTGCACTGGAGGACCTCTGAGGTAGCCGATTGCGACAGCAAAAAAACGATAAGGAACAGCTAACAGCTAACTTCAATGTTTTGACTTTTGGAAAACAGCACAGAATCTCTTGCTGAAATCTCAACAGCACCATGTCAGAAATTGTGCGCAAGGAGGGGTGGGGTGGGGCGGTGGTGGTGGTTTTGGTGATGGTGTGGAACGGGAAACCCATGCTGTGAGGGTTGTAGACTTGAGTCACTCAGGCCAGCAGCACTATACTGATAAGGGCACAGTGTGGCCCCCAGACTTCACTCACCGCTTTCCTTCTGAGCTCACCCACTACTGTAAAGGATCAGGTGAGGTAAAGGTGAATGTTAGTCGATCAACTGGCCGCAATGTGACTGATAAACTCATCTATATACTGTATTCCAGGCCACCAGGTGATATCGTGCATACCGATCCAGCCCATATTTCGACAATTACTTGAAAATGTCTTTTAGAACACAGCGAGGCACAGGTTGTAATGTGTACTTGTACTACAGCCCAGTAAAAGGACACATGAAGCAGATAAAGTCCAAATACTAGTTCTGCTTTCCATCATGTGGGCATTGGGTAATCAAGTTCCAGTTCATGATTCCGTGTCAAAAGTCCTGTTTTCACACGCGAAGCATTCTGCGACTGCATATCTGTCTGCACAGTCAGCTGAACCGGATGCTTGGGGTGGCTCTTGCCCCGGGCAAGTGAAAAGTGAGTGTCATGCTGTCGCCGGATTAGCCATACTATAGAATCAGAGGCAGTATAGGTGTAAAAAGTTATTAAAAAACGTATTCTAGAGTTACACCGCACGGTTAAACCTGACGCATCTGTCCATCTCCATGACCGATGGAACGAGGGAGGGGGACGGGGCGGTGGAGGGGGCCGGTGGGTGGGGGGGGTTAGACGGTCGGGCCGGGGCACGTCCACCCGGCTGAAGACGCTGGACTCCTCGTAGGGGAAGCGCGTCGGGTACATGCTGGACGTGTCCTCCGGCGGGAACAGGTGCCAGCACTTCCTGTTTGAGAGAGAGAGAGAGAGAGAGAGAGAGAGAGAGCTAATGGGGACAAGAGTCGTTTGATTCAATACACAAAGTATAAGAGCACAGACTTAATGTGGGAACGGTGTGATTGAGGAAGGACAAGCACAACTCCACAAATGCGGACATCCTCATTTGTCTCGAAACCAAAGCATTCTCTTTATTTGTTCTCCCGTTTGTCAGAACGGTTCCGTTGTTCTTGACATCTGTGGTGTGTTCAAAGCGTTGCCGTGTCCGTGTGTGTGTGGACACCAGCACTGTGAATGAAATTGCCATTTCTTCTTGTCGATGGAAACGCAGTCTCCTTGTCTCTTTCTCTCAAAGGGGACCGGCCTCACAATGGACCTCACTCAGCCGCTCTGCTGAGCAATTTGGCTCGCTTTGATTTATGCGTTTTGAAGTGCAGACGGGTAGACTAGAGGCCCGGGGCTGTAATAAGACCCACCC
>PIJE02006393.1:0-2500 GCA_002895965.2 Coryphaenoides rupestris
TGTGTGTGTGTGTGTGTGTGTGTGTGTGTGTGTGTGTGTCTCGCTTTGAAACGCAAAAAACACAAGGGAGAGAGAGTAACACAACGCCACGACCGCACGATAACACACAATAAACGCTTCACACACGCCCAGTACATCCACAAACAGATACACACACACACACACACACAGCACACACACACACACATAAGCACACACACACACACACACACACACACATCACACACACACACACACACACACACACACACACACACACACATAAACAGGCCACGCACACACACACACACACACAGGTCAGGTGCTGGGGGTCTTTATGAAGTCACACGTCCCCCCGGAGACCGAACGCGAGGCTGCGGCTAAAGATAGTAGCTATCAGAGGAGTCCGTCCTCTCTCTCTCTCTCTCTCTCTCTCTCTCTCTCTCTCTCTCTCTCTCTCTCTCTCTCTCACGCTGACAGTGAGTGACAGGGGACGTGGGCGGGACAAGGCCTACGGAGGCTCCCCCCACAGAGCCGGTGACGGACAGGAGCATCGCTGGCTCACACACGCCCACAATACAGAGAGAGATGTCGCGGCAACAATGAGCTACTGGGCTACGGGGCTGCGTAGCTCTCTCTCTCTCTCTCTCTCTTCTCTCTCTCTCTCTCTCTCTCTCTCTCTCTCTCTCTCTCTCCTCTCTCTCTCTCTCTCTCTTGTCTCTCTCATGTCTCTCTCTCTCTCTCTCTCTTATTTAATCGATCTCTCTATCTGTTCACTACTGAGGGACTGCAGCCTCCCAGCAGTGCTGCCCCAAAGTGTTGTGTGTGTGTTGTGTGTTGAGTGTGTGTGTGTGGTGTGTGTGTGTGTGTGATGTGTGTGTGTGTGTGTGTGTGTGCTGTGTGTGTGGTGTTGTTGGTGTGTGTGTGCCTGTGTGTGTGTGTGTGTGTGTGTGTGTGTGTCTCAGGGCTCTAACAATGCCGGGACTCGCCCCGCTGTACAGTTCAGTCGGAGCCTCACGCCTCTCTACTATCTCCATCGCCACCGCCGCCACCGGCAGCCGCCAGCCGGCAGCCGCCAGCCGCCAGCGTCATGTGACCCGGCCAGCGTGTGGTGGGTCGTTCCTAACGAGACCGACGTCGCCGCCGCCAAATTGTCATCTCTATGGCGACACGCTACCTCTCTCCTCGCTCTCTCTCTCTCTCTCTCTCTCTCTCTCTCTCTCTCTCTCTCTCTCTCTCTCTCTCTCTCTCTCTCTCTCTCTGCCGTCTCCTCATGTTTCCGGCTGGGAAGCGGAGGGGAAATGGGTGAGAGAACACCCAGTCTAGCATTAATTCCTTGCCTCGCTCCCTCGCTCGCTCCCTCCCTCCTCCCTCCCTTACTCCCTCCCTCACTCCCTCCCTCTCTTCCTTCCTCCCTCCCTCGCTCCCTCCCTCGCTCCCTCCCTCGCGGGCAGAAAGGCCGGAGGTGAGAGAGGAGAACAGATCAGTTGAGTCCTGTCAGCTGTGATAAGGCAGAGATGAGGAGACGAGGGGCTACTGGTCTGTCAGGCTGGGAGAGGGAAGGAGGGAGGAGGGGAGAGGGAGGAGGAGAGGGAGGAGGGAGGAGAGGGGAGAGAGGAGAGAGAGGAGAGAGGGAGGGAGGGAAGGGGAGAGGGAGGGAGGAGAGAGGGGAGGGAGGGAGGGAGGAGAACCCAGCCCAGCCTGTGTGTCACCTCCCGGCCGCCTGCCTGCAGATGGGAGGCAGTTAGAGAGCTCCAGCTGTCCGTCAAGCGCCCCCCGCCGTCTAGGAGGAGGCGGAGCTTCGTTTATCCACCCAACACACAGAGGGGGGGGGGGGGGGGGGGGGTGAAACCAACATGACTGACGTTGTTGTTGTTGTTGTTGTTGTTGGGTTGCTTTGGTAAACGGCGTCACATATACAAGCTAATTCCTCCGATGGATGGATGTCACCTTCGCGAGGGGGGTGGGGGACGGGGGCTGTGGCCGTGGCCCCGGAGGTGGAGGTTAGGTTCAGGTTCAGGTGGAGGCTGGAGGGTGGAGGCTGGAGGGTGGAGGTCTCTACTCCAGCAGAGAGCTGAGAGTCAGGACCTTATTGGTAGGAAGGCAGCCACTGATGGATCTGCCTCCACCTCCACCCTCCACCTCCACCTCCTGCCTCCTAGTCCAGACTTTAACACCAATGTATTTGGGTGGAGAGAGGGTGGAGGGAGAGAGAGGGAGAGAGAGTCCCCCCCCCCCCTCCCCTCACCCCCAGATGGTTCCTGTGGTTACAGAGACTGGGGGAGGGAGGGAGGGAGGGATGGGGGGGGTCGTCAGTGGCGTGACATGGATGGTGGAAGGAAGGGAAAGAAAAAGAGGAAGAGAGAGAGAGAGAGAGAGAGAGAGAGGAAGAGAGAGAGAGAGAGAGAGAGAGAGAGAGGGAGAGGACTACACACACACACACACACAGACGGAGTGTGTTGTTTTGACCCCGCGGCCGCGTCTCCGAGGAGACACAATGGAAACACTCTCCCCGTAATGC
>PIJE02006393.1:7500-15363 GCA_002895965.2 Coryphaenoides rupestris
CACAGAACATACGCTGCTGTGTTTGTTATGCAGAGCGGGTTCAATGTCTGCTGATGGAGGCATTAGCAGCTCACCAGTGAACAGTTAGTCTCCTGCAGTCACGACCGGCCCCCCCGCCTCTCTGATTGGCACATTCAGAGAAATATATTCTTTATTTTGCTTGAGTGGAACGCAGCACTCAATTCTTCTTTCTCGCTTTCACTTTTCTGTAAACTGTAAACTATATATATATATATATATATATATACTAAAATACTAAAAATACTAAATACTAAAATATACAATTAAATGTAAAACGAAATAAACGATAATTCTCAAATTTAAATTACAATTTGTATCTCTTAATGGCACACCGACTGTACATATTTATAATATTGCCAATTAAATGTCAAAATACTGTGTTTGGAGTGGATCGTATTACCCAAAACCTTTTTAATTTTAGAAAATTAATGCACAAAAACAACCACGTGAAAATTGTGACACGGAAAAATTATAATTAAAATGATAGACGACACGAAAACACAAAATTGAATCGAATTAGTAACTGAAAAAAACCCCCAAAAAAAAAACCCACACATCTTACGGAACAGACCTTGTTTCGCTGAATCCAAGTCTAAAGTGGTTGTAGGATAATTGAAATCTCCGCGACAGATTGGTTGAGGCGTCGGTGAGGCTGATGGCGTCCTCCCAAACCCGTCCGACACAACAAAGACCTCGTCTACACGCCAGAAGAACCGTCCATGTGCTCCAGAACACGTCTTCCAATGTTCCGGGGTAATTACAAAAAAAAACACACACATCTCTCCTCGCCATCCGTCAGGCCCGGCTCGGTCGCTCTCCTGACCCCATTGTACCGCGGGTGTAAATAAGGTATTGATTGATTCGGCACTAAACACAGCAACACAAAATACAGATAATTAACTTTTCTCTTCAAGTGGACGGGCAGGATGCCGACAACGCGAGTGAGGATAATAACTGAGGCTGTAGCCAATTTGAACGTACCCCAAAAATTACCCCAAATACCCGTAAATCCTTCATTAACCGCACAATGTGCTCACACACACACACACACACGCACGCACGCACGCACGCAGACACACACACACAGACACACACACACACACACACAGTGGGAAGTTGGAGAGAGTTGTCGACTTGCAATTTATTTGCTATAAAGCGCGGCGGCCTCTCTGCTGTTTATGGATCTGTTCTGAATTATGGAACAAAAGGAAAAGCGGAAACAAAGAGACGCGACCTCGCTTCTCATTCAGTCCGCAGTACCGTCTCGTCTCGGGCAATTTGTGAAGAAAAAAAAACCTGAAATAAAACCCAAAATACAAAGCGAGCGTCTAAATATATAAATAAAATACAAATAAATCCAACAGACACCTTACAGCGCCGCCGGTGACCCGGAAACTAACGACGGAGACGCGCGCCACGTGGTCGTGGTTTGCCGTGCGACGGCGTCTCCACGGCTGCCGTCTCCACGGCTGCCGTCTCCACGTCTGCCGTCTCGCGTGTTGGACGTACGACACTCATTGTTTATACTCTCATTGTCTCTCTCTCTTTATCTCTCTCACTAGCGGAGATGTGAACTGTACAGAGAGAGAGAGAGAGAGAGAGGAGGAGAGAGAGAGAGAGAGAGAGAGAGAGAGAGAGAGAGAGAGAGGAAGAGAGACGAGAGAGAGAGAGAGAGAGAGAGAGAGAGAGAGAGAGAGAGGAGAGAGAGAGAGAGAGAGAGAGAGAGAGAGAGAGAGAGAGAGAGAGAAGATGGGTAAATATATATGTGTACTTATATATGACAAGACAAGACAAGACAAGACAAGACAACACAACACAAGACAACACAACACAAGACAAGACAAGACAACACAACACAAGACAACACAACACAAGACAACACAACACAAGACAAGACAACACAACACAAGACAACACAACACAACACAAGACAACACAAGACAACAACACAACAAGACAACACAACACAAGACAACACAAGACAACACAAGACAACACAACACAAGACAACACAACACAAGACAACACAACACAACAAGACAACACAACACAAGACAACACAACACAAGACAACACAACACAAGACAACACAACACAAGACAAGACAACACAACACAAGACAACACAACACAACACAAGACAACACAAGACAACACAACACAAGACAAGACAAGACAAGACAACACAAGACAAGACAAGACAACACAACACAAGACAACACAACACAAACACAAGACAAGACAACACAACACAAGACAAGACAACACAAGACAAGAGACAACACAACACAAGACGAAACACAGACTGGGATATCGTCTTACTCTTTGGCTGTGTGTAGATTTTAGTTTGTCACTATTTTTTAACGAACGTACCAGTGTTGATCTCTTGTTGGTCTATTTTAATAAAGCTCTATCTGTGATCAGTAATCCATCGTGTGGGGTGGTGGACTTAGAACTTAATTTGGCGAACAGCAACGGAACGAGGACACAAGCACGTAGAGCACTAACAACAACACAACAGCCAATACAATACAAGTACAAGACATAGTACATACTATACAATACAAACAACGAAGAACAATCAGATACAGGTTACAATGACGAGATTAAGCAATACTCATACGCACATACAATAGCCAGGTTAGGAATACGAATCTTACAAACAATACAATACAATAGCATAACACAACACCAATATTGACAACACAAACAATTATTCCTGCTGCTAGCCCTTTCACATACCGGAAGTTGAGGAAGAGTGCGTGTGCGAACTTCCCACTGTGTGTGTGTGTGTGTGCGTGTGTGTCTGTGTGTGTGTGTGTGCGCGTGTGTGTGTGTGCGTGTGTGTGTGTGTGTGTGAGCACATTGTGCGGTTAATGAAGGATTTACGGGTATTTGGGGTAATTTTTGGGGTACGTTCAATTTGGCTACGGCCTCAGTTATTATCCTCACTCGCGTCGTCGGCATCCTGCCCGTCCACTTGAAGAGAAAAGTTAATTATCTGTATTTTGTGTTGCTGTGTTTACTGCCGAATCAATCAATACCTTATTTACACCCGCGGTACAATGGGGTCAGGAGAGCGAGCGAGCCGGGCCTGACGGATGGCGAGGAGAGATGTGTGTGTTTTTTTTTGTAATTACCCCGGAACATTGGAAGACGTGTTCTGGAGCACATGGACGGTTCTTCTGGCGCGTAGACGAGGTCTTTGTTGTGTCGGACGGGTTTGGGAGGACGCCATCAGCCTCACCGACGCCTCAACCAATCTGTCGCGGAGATTTCAATTATCCTACAACCACTTTAGACTTGGATTCAGCGAAACAAGGTCTGTTCCGTAAGATGTGTGGGGTTTTTTTTTTGGGGGGTTTTTCAGTTACTAATTCGATTCAATTTAGTGTTTTCGTGTCGTCTATCATTTTAATTATAATTTTTCCGTGTCACAATTTTCACGCGGTTGTTTTTGTGCATTAATTTTCTAAAATTAAAAAGGTTTTGGGTAATACGATCCACTCCAAACACAGTATTTTGACATTTAATTGGCAATATTCTAAATATGTACAGTCGGTGTGCCATTAAGAGATACAAATTGTAATTTAAATTTGAGAATTATCGTTTATTTCGTTTTACATTTAATTGTATATTTTAGTATTTAGTATTTTTAGTATTTTAGTATATATATATATATATAGTTTACAGTTTACAGAAAAGTGAAAGCGAGAAAGAAGAATTGAGTGCTGCGTTCCACTCAAGCAAAATAAAGAATATATTTCTCTGAATGTGCCAATCAGAGAGGCGGGGGGGCCGGTCGTGACTGCAGGAGACTAACTGTTCACTGGTGAGCTGCTAATGCCTCCATCAGCAGACATTGAACCCGCTCTGCATAACAAACACAGCAGCGTATGTTCTGTGTGCTCGTGATTGATCCACGTGTCTTATAGACGGCGGCGGCGGTGGCGGCGGCGGCGGCGGCGTGCACATCGTCGCCGCGCAGCACTTTGATCAACATAGATTTGCTCTCTCTCTACATTTTAGCGCGAGAGAGCAAATATATAAACGCTCCGGATGTTCCCTCAAACTCTCACGACCGCTTTGATATTTTTTTCCAAACTCCCGCGGCGGCGTCGTCGTTCGTTGCGGCAAGCGACGACGACGACGCCGCGTGACGACGGGAAATGACTCCGAGCTCTCTCTCTCCGAAGAGCCCTGGTTTGTAACTACTGTGGTGTTTGAGGCCCGACTCGGTGAGATTTAATTGGCTGCCGGTTCCCCGCCGCCGCCGCCGCCGCCGGTATCGCCCTCAGACAGAACGAGCCGAAACCCAGAGCGGCGGCGACTCCACGGACCGCTACCGACTCCGGTGGTAACCTGCGGCGAAACACACAATCCCCCTTTTTAATGCGGCTGCACTCACAGACAGTACAAGCTCATCCCAGAGCGGCCTGGCAGAGCGGATCACGAGCAGAAGTGTCTCTTCATCTCTGCCGGTTTCCCCCCCCCGCAGACAGAACAAGCCGATCCCGGAGGGAGCCTGGCTCCACAGATCGCCCGCCCCAGTCACCAGCAGCAGGAACAAAACAGACAACAGAGAGAGAGAGAGAGAGAGAGAGAGAGAGAGAGAGAGAGAGAGAGAGAGAGAGAGAGAGAGAGCAGGCTTTCCTGAAGTCTCTCTCTCTCCCCCCAGGGCTGCACTGTTACTGATTTAGATCTGTTCTCCAGCTCTGGGACTGACATCCCCTGGCCACCGGCCTGGTCCGCTGGTCCAACTAGTCCTCGGGTGTGTGTGTGTGTGTGTGTGTGTGGTGTGTGTGTGTGTGTGTGTGTATGTGTGCGTGTGCGTGTGCGTGTGTGTGTTGGAACATTCTCTGTAGACTCCAATTAGTCCAGGGATGCGTTCGATCATGCAGGGACCAGCAGGTGTCCGCTCGTACGCCATCTCGTGCCAAAGAACCACATAAATAAGCTGGCATGGAAGATGTACCCCCAACTCTCCCTCCCTCCCTCCTTTCTCTGTCTCCTCCCTCTCTCCCTCCCTCCCTCTCTCCTCCCTCCCTCTCTCTCTCTCTCTCTGTATCTGTGCATAGTATATATATATATATATATACTATATATACTCTGTGTATCTATCTCATACTCTGTCTCTGCCCCCCCCCCCAGTGCTGTGGTGTCAGACTGGTGGAGGGGGCGGGGCATCACGGGGGCGGGGCATCAGGGGGTCGTGTTCTCGGGGGGGGGCAGCTTGCTCTGTCAGCCCGGGGACACCGAGCATCAGTTAGCCGACGGACTCCAGCCTCCGGTCCTACAGCGCCCTGCTCGTGTGTGTGTGTGTGTGTGTGTGTGTGTGTGTGTGTGTGTGTGTGTGTGTGTGTGTGTGTGTGTGTCTGTGTCTGTCTGTATCTGTGTGTGTGCGTGTGTGTGTGTGTGTGTGTGTGTGTGTGTGAGGCCACATCTCACACAAGGAAACAGAAAATGGGAAAACGTGGCTTTGTGGCTTGCGGAGGCATCCGGTGTGTCTGGACCGTTGTGTCCTCCTAGGCTGCTGGAACCAAAGAAACAAACCGAACGCGAGTCCCAATAAAACACCGGCCCCCCCAAACCACCACCGCCGGTACCCCCGTACCCCCCCCCCCCCCACCCCCCGATACAGGAGAGACGAGGGGGCGGGGCTAAACAAAACAATCTAGAAGTAGGCCACGACAGAAGCTCCCTCGAACGCGGCGGAGACATCTCCCCATCCATCACACGGCGCCGACGCTCCACATACAAGCGGGCCGCTTATATCCTCCTCCTCCTCCTCCTCCGTTTAAAACCTGATAATAACCTTCCTCCTCCTCCCCCCACCTCCCCCCCTCCCACCCACCACACAACTCTCCTTTGTCTGAACTTCTTTTGGTTTTGTGTTATAACTTCATTGTTCGATTCATTCATTCTAATTTCCACCTCGTTCTCCTCTCTCTCTCTCTCTCTCTCTCTCTCTCTCTCTCTCTCTCTCTCTCTCTCTCTCTCTCTCTCTCACACGAGCCACAAATATGCCCCGCCCACCACCCCTTATATCTCCACCCCCCTCACCCCCCACTCACCTCCTCCTCCTCCGACGGCGTCACCCTCCTTATGTCTGCGTTGTGTTTTCTGTCTCCTCTTCCTCCTCCCTCTCTCCCTGTCCTCTCTCTCCCCCCGTCCCTCCCCCCTCCAGTCTTCGTGTGTCCCGGGACGCTGCTGAGAGTGCAGGCGTCCAGCTCCCTGCAGGAGGCGGAGCATCAGTCGGGCGCGTGGTGCAAGGACCCGCTGCAGTCGGGCGACCGGCTCTACGTGATGCCGTGGACGCCGTACCGCACCGACATGCTGCTGGAGTACGCGTCGTGGGACGACTTCAAGCTGAACCGCCCCACCACCACCTACAAGTGAGAGGGCGCCTCTCCCCCCCCCCACCCCTCACCCCTGGATGACCACGCCCCTCTGGTGGCGCCACCACCTCCCTCTCTCTCTCTCTCTCTCTCTCTCCTAATGGCTCGTTTGCTCGATCTCCCCCTTCCTCTGTCGTGTTGTCACGTGACCACAGGCTGCCGAACCGCGTGGACGGGACGGGCTTCGTGGTGTACGACGGCGCCGTCTTCTACAACAAGGAGCGAACGCGCAACATCGTCAAGTACGACCTGCGCACGCGCATCAAGAGCGGCGAGGCGATCATCACCAACGCCAACTACCACGACACGTCGCCGTACCGCTGGGGCGGCAAGTCGGACATCGACCTGGCGGTGGACGAGAACGGCCTGTGGGTCATCTACGCCACCGAGGCCAACAACGGCCACCTGGTGGTCAGCCAGGTATCCCCCCGACCCCTCGACCCCCCCCCCTCGCCCCCCCCCCCGAGGTCACCGCACCAATCAGAGACGAGAGACGAGATGTTTGTTTGTTTGCGTCTCCCCGTTCAGCAGAGAGGCTCAGGATTTAACTCTAATCTGGTTACAAACTGAGGACAACACTTTATTAACCTTTTTATTTCTCCCGCTGACCCCCCTGCTGTGTTATCGAGGCTTTAGAAAAGACTCACTTATTATCTTATCAATTGAAAATGTTTCTTCAGGGACTAATCTCAGAGTAATCTGCTGTTCTGTTGTTCTATTTGTTCTATTTGTTCTATTTGTTATTTGTATTGTTATAGTATTAACAGTCTGCTATCAGAATCAGAAAACAGATTTACTGCCTTCGTTGTGCTGTTGTGTGTGTGTGTGTGTCTGTGAGTGTGTGTGTCTCTGTGAGGAGGGTGTGTGTGTGTGTGTGTGTCTGAGCAGGGTGTGTGTGTGTGTCTGTGTGTCTGTGTGTGTGTGTGTGTGTCACAAAAGGTCACATTTAAGAGAAGATGTGCATTCAGGTAACGCAATCAAACCGTTCCCTTCACAATCAAGGAGTGAAAACTATGACCTATGACCTTCTGCACGCCCCTCCCTCCCTCCGTCCCCCGGCCGCCAGGTGAACCCGTACACGCTGCGCTTCGAGGGCACCTGGGAGACCACCTTCGACAAGAGGTTGGCCTCCAACGCCTTCATGGCGTGCGGCGTCCTGTACGCCGTGCGCTCCGTCTACCAGGACGACGACAGCGAGGTGGGCGGCGACCTCGTCCTGTACGCCTACAACACCAACCACGGGCGCGAGGAGCCCGTCCACATCCCCTTCCCCAACCCCTACCAGTACGTCTCCTCCGTGGACTACAACCCCCGGGACAACCAGCTGTACGTGTGGAACAATTACAACGTCCTGCGGTACCCGCTGGAGTTCGGGCCGCCCGACCCCACCTCCAGTAAGCTGCAACGCTCTCTCTCGCGCTCTCTCTCTCTCTCTTTCTCTCTCT
>PIJE02006396.1:5000-15359 GCA_002895965.2 Coryphaenoides rupestris
GGAGGAAAGTTCTGTTGTCAGATTAAACACAAATGAACCTCTTTGGCCACAATGACCAGAAATATGTTTGGAGGAGAGAAGGTGAGGCCTTTAACCCCAAGAACACCATGCATACAACATATTATGCTCTGGGCCTGTTTTGCTGCCAATGGAACTGGTGCTTTACAGAAAGTAAATGGAATAATGAAGAAGGAGGATTACCTCCAAATTCTTCAGGAGAACCTAAAATCATCAGCCAGACGGTTGGGTCTTGGGTGCAGTTGGGTGTTCCAACAGGACAATGACCCCAAACACACATCAAAAGTGGTAAAGAAATGGCTAAATCAGGCTAGAATTAAGGTTTTAGAATGGCCTTCCCAAAGTCCTGACTTAAACCCCATGGAGAACATGTGGACAGTGCTGAAGAAACAAGTCCATGTCAGAAAGCCAACTAATTTAGCTGAACTGCACCGATTCTGTCAAGAGGAGTGGTCAAAGATTCAACCAGAAGCTTGCCAGAAGCTTGGCTACCAAAGCGCCTAATTGAGGTGAAAATGGCCAAGGGACATGTAACCAAATATTAGCATTGCTGTATGTATATCTTTGACCCAGCAGATTTGGTCACATTTTCAGTAGACTCCTAATAAATTCACAAAAGAACCAAACTTCATGAATGTTTTTTGTGACAAAGAAGTATGTGCTCCAATCACTCTATCACAGAACAATAAGTGTTGTAGAAATTATTGGAAACTCTGGACGGCCATGACATACATGTTCTTTACAAGTGGATGTAAACTTTTGACCACAACTGTATCTTCTGAAGACACACATTTGGTTTGTGGTGTGAAAACATCAAACCAATATAATAACGGTGAGGGCTGAGGAGACTTAGTGACTTAGTACCGGAGGACCACATCGCCTTCCTCACGTTTTCTCTGTTTAAAATGATGCATTAACTTCAGTTAGCGACCGATGGCGGAATATCGAAGTAAAAAAAGAAAAAGCTAAGCTAAGAAGTTACGGTGCGCTCGGATTATAAGAAACTATAAAAGGGAATATGTATGGATCCTGCGTGCTCTCGCTCTCTCTCTTCTCTCTCTCTCCTCTCTCCCTCCCTCTCTCTCTCTGTGTCTCTCTCTCGCACGCCTGCCCTTTTAAGAACTCCCATCACTGTCCGCTCGTGATTGAAAATCAATGCCTCCCTTCTTCTGGTGTCTAATTGAGAAAATAGGGCTGTGGCCCTAATTGAAAAGAATGCCTATCAAGGGTGCATTCCTCACCAGGCGTGCTTCCTTTATGGGCTGCTAAAGTGCTTTTTTTCCCCTTCTCTCTCTCTCTCTCTCTCTCTCTCGCCAGGGCTTTCTACGAAATAGACAAAAAGCGGAGAAATAAGAGAGATAGAGAGACATAGTGCAAGAGAGAGAGAGAGAGAGAGAGAGAGAGAGAGAGAGAGAGAGAGAGAGGACATTCTCTTAACATTGTCATCCTGAGCTCAGTGAGTGATGAGCTGGACTAATTGGACGGAGGCGATCGGTCCTTCTGTCAGGGGCCCCGGCGTGTTGCGTCAGCAGGAAGGAAATAAAATAAAACAAAAAGGCGGGAAAAAAAAAAACCGGCAATGACAATGTTGCTCCGCCCCCACCGCCGCCACGCTACGACACTGAGGCTAGCGAAGGTGCCGAGGAGCTGCAGAAGTGTATATTAGTCGGGTGATTAGAGAATAGAGGGCTGGGGTTGGGGTGCTGGGGTGGGTGCTGATGCTGGTGATGGCGGAGGATGGGGTGGTGGGGGTGGTGCTGGTGGTACTGGTGGTGCTGGTGGTGGTGGTGATGGTGGTGGTGGGGGTGGAGGATGGGGGAGGGTGGCGGCGTACTGCTGCACTCAGAAGTGCTTCGTTTCGACGCCCTTGTCCTCACAATCAATATTCAAAAGTGGCGGATAATTGCTCGTTTAGGATTAATTTACATGCAAAGTAACGCATGCCGGCCGTAAATAACAGCCGGGGCAGGGGAGCAGGCTCTCTGTCGCTCTCTCTGAGGGAGGAAATGTACTCTTTTTATTAAAAAAATGTGGTCGATTCTTCAGACGTTTTGATAAACAGTGGTTGGATTCTTAACTTTGTAATATACAAAATAAAATGTAAATGTCACTAAACACGCCCCCATTGCCACCTCGCGCGCCCTCCTACAGATTATCTTATGGAAATATGAATTCCCCCTTCGGGAGGATGCCGTTGTTTTATCTGCTCATTTCCATAGCTAACTGACAAAATACAAATATTTTTTCCACTTTATGCTGCTTTACATGACAGCAGGGTTAGGTGTCGGACTCGCAGCCCAAAGGAAAGTTCTGGGTTCAAAGGCCCAGTCTCATGTCCTCAGTCCACCTGTCTAGACTCACAACTTCCTTGTAGTGTCTGCTTAATGACACAATAAATACTTATTTGTGTCCACAATACACCGAAAACGGTATTTGAGTGTGGACCAAAAAATGACATCCTGGCCTTGAGAGAAGAACATGTTGGTTTTTCAACCATTTAAGGTATGTGACCATTTTATCCAAAGCGACTTACAAAAGTACATTTGTTACAAGAGATACATGGTACATAAAGATAAGAATAGAGCAGGTTTCAATCATTCATTATTGCAAGAATAATAGAAAAAGTTTCATAATTGCTAGGTTGCTGCATAATATCTGGGATAAGAGCAGACGTGTCATTCTGAGTGCATTACATCTTGAACATATAATATGCTAAACAATGCTGAGTACTATTAATAATGCCAAGACGTACAAACACGCAAGTTAGTGCTCGGGTTAGGAGGGGGAAGGCGGAGTCCAGGTGAACTCTGAACAGGTGGGTGTTGAGTCTCTTGCAGAGGCTGGTGAGCGACTCTGCCGTCCTGACGTCAGCCAGGAGCTCAGTCCACCACTGTGGTGCCAGAACAGAGAAGAGTTGCTTGAGACGTGCCGATGTCGGTGCCCACTGTGGGTGCGGTGCGGATGCGGTGCGGTGCGGTGCGGTGCTATGCGATGCGGCGGTGCGGAGCGGTGCAGTGGAGCGGTGCGGATCGGTGCAGAGCGGTGCGGTGCGGTGTGGTGCGGTGCGATGCGGTGCGATGCGGTGCGGTGCGATGCGGTGCGGTGCGGTGCGGTGCGGTGCGGTGCGGTGCGGTGCGATGCAGTGCGATGCAGTGCGGTGCGGTGCGGTGTGGTGTGGTGCGATGCAGTGCGGTGTGGTGCGATGCGGTGCAATGCCAACCACTTCCCAAAACACAATAACCCTCGTTCAACTAACCCAACCCCAGACTGTTACACTGTTTTCAATTTGAACATAATTGACTAATCATTTGTATGACTCCCCCCCCAGAGGCCTTGGTGATGAGAGACTTTATTGGACCATTTGTTGAGCTCGGCTTCAGTGAAATGCGGGGGGGTTTGGTGGGGGGGCAATAGATTAGTACTAAACATGGTTAAGCATTTCTAAAGGGAGAAGTCGAGCAGTATTTACTCAGAACCAAGTACCCAGTACGGTGTATTCTATGCTGCTCACAACAGATGGTAAATGGTAAATGGATTGCATTTATATCATCGCTTTTATCCAAATCGATTTACAGCATTACCTCACATTCACCCATTCATACACCGACGGCGGTGTCAACCATGCAAGGTAACAACCAACACGCCCGGGGATCGATCCGGCAACCTTCCTGTTGCCAGACAACCGCTCTTACCTCCTGAGCTACTGCCGCCCCCCTAAACTGATCACAGCCCACTATACACGTACCAACTTTGAAAAATAAACTCTGAGCAACAACAAAACTGCAAAAATACAACAACAACAACAACAACAACAACAACAACAACAACAACAACAACAACAACAGCAACAAAGACGAAATCAAAAAGAAACGTTGTTTTTTTTGGCCGTACGGAAACGGCGTCTCCGGCAAGGTCAAGCGGGACGCGGAGACAAAGCGGGAGCGTGGAGGTGAGGCCGCGGCGGCGTGAAGGTCGACGCGGCGCCGTGTGTTTACACCACACGGCGAGCTTTGAAATTGTTTTGCTGTGCGGCGTCTGCCCGGGTCATTGTTTGTTTTTGACATGTTTATACACCACACAGAGGAATGACTTCTACCGTCCTAAGGTGAGGGAGGAGGCGCGCACACACACACACACACACACACACACACGCACACACACACACACACACACACACACACACACACACACATCCACACACACACACGCACACACACACACACACACACACACACACACACACACACACACACACACACACACACACACACACACACACAACCACACACACACACACACACACACACACACACACACACACACACACACACACACACACACACACACACACACACACGCACACACACACACACACACACACACACACACACAACACACACACACACACACACACACACACACACACACACACACACACACACACACACACACACACACACACACACACACACACACACACACACACACACACACACACACACACACACACCATCCATCCAGCCGCCTGTAACCAGCAGCGTCGACTTTGTCTCGCAGCTTTGAACCCGAGAATAAAACGAAAACGCTGCCGTTGTGACGCGGTCCCCGTCGTAAAGTAGAGTACAGTACAGCGGGGGAGGGAGGGAGGGAGGAGGAGACGGAGGGAGGGAGAGAGGGAGGGAGGGAGAGAGGGAAGGAGGGTGGCAGGGAGAGAGGGATGGAGGGGAGAGGGGGAAGGAGGGAGGGAGGGAGGGAGGGGAGGGAAAAAAAACGTTTAAGCTATATTGACGCTATCGCACGTCAACATATTCAGTTTCCCATTCGGTGGCACGGTATGCAAAGAGCCCTGGCTTTGGGAAGCCTTTGAAGGGGACCGGTTACTATGCAAAACCTCCTGGGCTGCAGGGTTTGCATCATTTATAGACGATTAAACAGCTCACTTCAGGGAGGGAGCTTTCATATCCTGTGTCGCACTTTGTCCCATTTGACCGAAGACACTCCAAAACTTAAAGTGAAGGAGAACAACAACAACAACAACAAGCAAAGGGTGTACTGGGTTTTCAGGTTGTGTGTGTGTGTGTGTGTGTGTGTGTGTGTGTGTGTGAGGTGTGTGTGTGGTGGGTGTGTGTGTGTGTGTGTGTGGTGTGTGTGTGGTGTGTGTGTGCGTGACCCCTGCCCACCCCCCCCCCCCCCCCCATGGCAACAAGCACACCGCCCCCCGGCGACGGAGGCGGCGGTGGCGGTGGTGGTGGTGGTGGTGGGGAAGTGTGTTGATGTGCTCCGGGAGGGGAAGTGGCCGAGAGTTACTCACGTTTGATCCTCGGCCCGGCAGGATGTCCTCGCTGGGAGTCTCCCGGCTGGACGCGCACGCCAGGCAGACGCAGGAGGAGGAGCAGGAGCAGGAGGAGGAGCAGGAGCAGGAGGAGAGGGAGGAGGAGCAGGAGTAAGAGGAGGAGCAGGAGTAAGAGGAGGAGGAGGAGCAGGAGAGAGGAGGTGGAGGGGAGGAGGAGGAGGAGCGGGAGGAGGAGGGAGGAGGAGGAGGGGAAGGAGGGGGGGGGGGAGGAAGGAGGAGGAGGAGAGAGAGAGAGGAGAGGAGGAGGGAGAGGGATGAGGAGGAGGAGAGGAGGAGGAGGAGGAGGAGGAGGAGGAGGGAGGGGGGGAAAGAACAATGACAGGAAAAAATTGTTGAAATTGAACGTGAATAAACAAATACATAAATGAATAAATAAGTAAATAAAACACAAAACACAAAAAGAAATACAAAAATACAAAACTAATAAGTAATAACTAAGTAATAATAGTATATTATGTTATATATTCATACATTTTTTGTATAAATGCGGTAGTTTTTTTGTGTAATTGTTGGTCTGTTGATGCTTCGGTCTGGTTTGCGAGGCTAACAGGTCACTTCACGACAACACAACTACATTATCCTGAGCGCTTTAGTGCCACTATGTGTGTGTGTGTGTGTGTGCGTGTGTATGTGTGTGCGTGCATACATGCGTGTGTGCATGCGTGTGTGTGCGTGTGCGTGTGTGTATGTGTGAGCGTGTGTGTGTGTATGTGTGAGTTTGTGTATGTGTGAGCGTGTGTGTGTGCGTGTGTGTATGTGTGAGCGTGTGTGTGTGTGTGTGTGTGTGTGCACACGTTCCTCAGGAGAGGAACTTCCAAAACAAAAGGTAGCTTTGAGGTCCAGGAGGCCTCATCCAGTGAGTGTATTCAACAACTCCCCATCACTCCCACCCGCCCCTCCTCTCCTAGCATCCAGTATATTCCCGGTGGACCGAGCATCTTATCTTTGGGTACATTTCACGTCGCAAACCACAATTCCCTCGACCGCTAAACAAATAATGACACGGAATCCAGAAAAGCTGTAATTGAGGCACAAATTGATTTGAGCGTTCCGCGCTACTTAAACACTGTTCGTCCTTAACCTTTAGATCAAACGACTCTTAATTACAGGCCTCCGAAGAGGAATCCCGGCGGTGAAGGCGGGAAAATATAAATAGCATCAAATTTACAGTAAGCTGTCAAAACAGCGGCGAGACTATTAAAAGACAATTAAGTCAACATCACCGTTAATGTTAATGTTAATGTTAGTGTTAATGTTAACGTAACCCCAGGCCCGGGCGTTGAGAACGTCCAGAACCCCCACGCAGGGGAGCGTGTTAAGAAGGTTGAACTTCACGGCACAGCGATAAGGCGCCTGACCTCTGCGTGTCCAAGTCTGCGCTGACCCCCCGCGACCCCTCACCTCTGCCTGCTTCCCGCCGCGGAGGAAAGGAACGGCTCTGTCTAAATGTGTTCCTGTAACGGGACCGAGATGGTGGAAAAGGGCTCCATCCTGTCCTTCTGGAAACACCACCGCCAACCCACCCGCCATGACTTCCACCACCACCCAAACCCCAACCACTTTGCTGCGCCAGTATTTTCTGCAGAGCGCAAGCAAAGTTCCCTAGAGAAGAGAGGAGGGGATCGTCTCCAAGCCAAACATAGTGGGACTCTCGCTCGCTCAGGTCTGCCTCTCTAGCACGGGACGCCCATGCTAGGCCCCCCCGCTCCCTGGTCCCCGGTCCTTCCTGAGGGCTCGCTGCAGCTGGACCCGTTTGAATAAAGGTAACGACAATGTCAGAGCTTCTGTAAACTTTGGCGGGGGGGGGACCCCTCCCTCCCGTCCGCGCAGGACGTGCCCAATCAAAGCGGAGCTCGGCTCCGCCCCTCCGACACAATGCATTGTTGTGTTTTGTCATGTCGTGCTCTCTCTCTCTTGCTCTCTCGCTCTCTCATTGCATTCTTTCTTTCCCCATTAACCCGACATCAACCCCACCCCCCTCCCTTCCCACCAAACTTCCTATGAATCCCACAGAGAGCGAGAGCGCACGAGTCCCCCCCGATCCCGACTGTTGGCAGGGGACGCGGCAGAGTGACACGCAGCTCTGGGGTTGTTAAAAATACCGGCGCTTTGAGGAAATGATTAGCGTCTTATTTTATTGTTACGAGGGGGCCCTGACACAAGAGGAAACCAGAACAATCATGTCGGGTTTTTTTTTCTGCTGGATTTAGAAACACTAATTAGTTTTTTTCTTTTGCTCCCATAAAGCGGACCTGAAAACGACCAATTAAGACGCGCGGGATGGGATGGGAAAATGAGACGTTTTGGACGCTTTGGAAACAAGCAAGCCTCATTCCCGGGATTTGTCATTCCCTGCCGTGACTTTCACGCTATCCCGAGATCGGCCGGCCGCGTTGTTCCCGATAAATAAAAAAAAGACAAAAAAGACAGTGTGCTGTGCAGTGGTCTCGGCACCGCGTCGCAGCTGTCTGATTTTAAAAGGGTGCGTCGCCATGTAAACTTGTGCCGCTCGGCGCCTAGATCGTCCACGGTGTACGCGCCCAAGACCCGACAGCTTTTGCCATGCGGAGGCCTGAACCGCCACAGGGTTAAGGGGGGGGGGAGTGCTTAGGAAGATGCCCATAGGGCTGACCCACTAGCACCAGCTGGTCCCGACCACAGACCAATCAGGGCCAGGCAGTTAGCCCATCACAGGTGCCTGACTTCCATGAATTTCCTCTTTCAAGGGTACCGAAACAACCCCCCTAACACACACACACACACACGCACACACAGACACACACACACACACACACACACACACACACACACACACACACACACACACACACACACACACACACACACACACACACACACACACACACACACACACACACACACACACACACACACACACACACACACACACACAGCCTCGCCCGACCCTGCGTTCGTCGGTAAGCGTTTGCAGCTAACAACAGGGTGCCCGCGTGTTGGCCTGCATACCCTTACCTTTTACCGCTACATCGCACTCCTGCCAAGCGGTGGTGCTTTCACGGTGGTGGTGGTGGGGAGGGAGGGAGTGGGGGGGGGGGGGGGGTCTTTCGTGTTTAGAGTGTCATAAAAAATTAATGATAAACTTGTGGAAATTGTCTGCAGGAATTTTTTTCCCCCACCCTCGCTATTCCCCGAGCAAACGGCGGCGGCGGCGATGTGTTTCATCACTGTCGGCACCAAGACGGATGGGCTGTCAGCGCCTTCCCCTGTTCGGGCTCCCGCTCCTGGCCGCTGGAAGTGACTATAAAAGGCCAGGGCAATGCTTTTCAGGGCCCCCGCGCCCTTTTTTTTTTCCCCCTCAACCAGGAGCAATTCTCCGATGCCAGCCCGCTGCCAACGTCCTTGCAGCCAATGGCAGAGAGGCCAATAAGTTCATATTAGCCGCAGAGTGTAACTGTGCTGAACATCTGCTCATGAATGCCGGGCGCTGCTGCTGCCCACTACTAACTCGGCGGCGCCCGGTTGCAAAAAAAAGCCCGCTGATGAAAAATTCAACGCTCTCCTCCTCCTCCTCCTCCTCCTCCTCGCTGGCACGCTTGTTCTTACGCTATTCTCTTGAGCCCCCCCTCCCCTCCCCGCCCCCCCCACCCCCAGAATTATATTAAGAGAATTTCAGCGGCGGGGTCCGGTTGTATCTGAGAGAACAGCTGGCCCAGGGAAGGGATCGGGCTGCTCAGTGAGAGCTCAGGGACTTTGCGCGAGAATCGGCCTTCTCCTGCAACCATTTGTCCTTGGAAGTCAAACCTGCGGCGTTGCAGCGTCCAGGTAATAATGTAAGAAAGCAGAGGCTACATTTAGCTGATTACATACGGCCCCCCCCCCTCCCCCCGCCTCACCCACCACACCACACACACACACACACACACACACACACACACACACACACACACACACACACACACCACACACACACACACAACACACACACACACACACACACACGCGCAGCCATGCGATGTGTGCTACGGGGCAGAATGAAGCGCGTAGCCAACGGTGGTTGCGGGGGGGCCGTATGGAGGGCGACCAGGAAGATGGAGGGGCCGATTGTTACAGTAAGTAGCCCCCCAACCGCCCCACCACCCCCACCACCCCCTACCCTCCCCCTACCCTCCCCCCCCCGCCCCCCGTTCAGTTCAGAACACCTTTCCTTTTGTTTGCCTTGTTTGGCTCATTAGACCGCTAACTAGCAGGAATCTGTCCCCGTCTCGGCAATATGGCGCGGGTCAGGCGCGGGCTGCTGGCAGAGGGCGGAGGCGACAGAGGCAGAGAGAGAGAGAGGGGCGGAGAGAGAGAGAGAGAGAGAGAGGGAGGGAGAGAGGAGAGAGAGAGAGAGAGAGAGGGCGAGAGAGAGAGAGATGTCAAAGGAGGACGAGGGCGTTGGAAGTTGGGTCTCGCCTTCGCCCAGATGGCGCAATTTCGACTTTCTCGGTTCAAACGTTTTGTGACGTTAAAAGGGAAGTGATGACTACGGAGAAAAAAAGCCCCAAAAAATACATTGGAAGGCATAAAGGATTACTTAACTCTCAGTAATTTCACTTCTGTCTTTCTGTAAAAAAAACAAAAAAACTACATTCGACAGAATTCCAAAAGCAGAGAGACGAGATTCTCTGCCATGACAGAAATGTCCTCTCTGGACACCGTTGGACGAGGCTATTTTATTAAAAGTTCCTGACACAAATGTTAATAAAGCGATTCTAATCACTGAAATGTGATTAGATTAGGGTGGCTAGTTTGACTGTCGTCGTAACGGTAAAAATCCAAGTTAAATACTGAGCCTTTCTGAAGCCACAAGAGGAAGCCGGCCGTTAAAATTCAAGACTTCCTGCCGTTTACCCAACGCTGCAAAGTTGATGATGTGGAAATCATAACATGACAACAAGCTGATGTACAGAGAGCAGGGATCCACCTCAGTGAAGGCATTAGCACCAACACGGTGTCTTCTCCTCCGT
>PIJE02006397.1:0-15357 GCA_002895965.2 Coryphaenoides rupestris
TGTGTCTGACTGCCTGGTTCTGTGTGTGACTGCCTGGTTCTGTGTGTGACTGCCTGGTTCTGTGTCTGACTGCCTGGTTCTGTGTGTGACTGCCTGGTTCTGTGTGTGACTGCCTGGTTTTGTGTCTGACTGCCTGGTTCTGTGTGTGACTGCCTGGTTCTGTGTCTGACTGCCTGGTTCTGTGTGTGACTGCCTGGTTCTGTGTGTGACTGCCTGGTTCTGTGTCTGACTGCCTGGTTCTGTGTGTGACTGCCTGGTTCTGTGTCTGACTGCCTGGTTCTGTGTCTGACTGCCTGGTTCTGTGTGTGACTGCCTGGTTCTGTGTCTGACTGCCTGGTTCTGTGTCTGACTGCCTGGTTCTGTGTGTGACTGCCTGGTTCTGTGTGTGACTGCCTGGTTTTGTGTCTGACTGCCTGGTTCTGTGTGTCTGACTGCCTGGTTCTGTGTCTGACTGCCTGGTTCTGTGTGTGACTGCCTGGTTCTGTGTCTGACTGCCTGGTTCTGTGTGTGACTGCCTGGTTCTGTGTCTGACTGCCTGGTTCTGTGTGTGACTGCCTGGTTCTGTGTCTGACTGCCTGGTTCTGTGTGTGACTGCCTGGTTCTGTGTGTGACTGCCTGGTTCTGTGTCTGACTGCCTGGTTCTGTGTGTGACTGCCTGGTTCTGTGTGTGACTGCCTGGTTCTGTGTGTGACTGCCTGGTTCTGTGTGTGACTGCCTGGTTCTGTGTCTGACTGCCTGGTGACTGCCTGGTTCTGTGTGTGACTGCCTGGTTCTGTGTGTGACTGCCTGGTTCTGTGTCTGACTGCCTGGTTCTGTGTGTGACTGCCTGGTTCTGTGTCTGACTGCCTGGTTCTGTGTGTGACTGCCTGGTTCTGTGTGTGACTGCCTGGTTCTGTGTGTGACTGCCTGGTTCTGTGTGTGACTGCCTGGTTCTGTGTCTGACTGCCTGGTTCTGTCTGACTGCCTGGTTCTGTGTCTGTGGTTCTGTGTCTGACTGCCTGGTTCTGTGTGTGACTGCCTGGTTCTGTGTCTGACTGCCTGGTTCTGTGTCTGACTGCCTGGTTCTGTGTGTGACTGCCTGGTTCTGTGTGTGACTGCCTGGTTCTGTGTCTGACTGCCTGGTTCTGTGTCTGACTGCCTGGTTCTGTGTGTGACTGCCTGGTTCTGTGTCTGACTGCCTGGTTCTGTGTGTGACTGCCTGGTTCTGTGTGTGACTGCCTGGTTCTGTGTGTGACTGCCTGGTTCTGTGTCTGACTGCCTGGTTCTGTGTGTGACTGCCTGGTTCTGTGTCTGACTGCCTGGTTCTGTGTGTGACTGCCTGGTTCTGTGTGTGACTGCCTGGTTCTGTGTGTGACTGCCTGGTTCTGTGTGTGACTGCCTGGTTCTGTGTGTGACTGCCTGGTTCTGTGTCTGACTGCCTGGTTCTGTGTGTGACTGCCTGGTTCTGTGTCTGACTGCCTGGTTCTGTGTGTGACTGCCTGGTTCTGTGTCTGAAACCAGGCAGTCACACACAGAACCAGGCAGTCACACACAGAACCAGGCAGTCAGACACAGAACCAGGCAGTCAGACACAAAACCAGGCAGTCAGACACAAAACCAGGCAGTCAGACACAGAGCCAGGCAGTAAGAGCGCCACCTGTGTGCGAGGCGGTGCAGGTTCCTCCGTTCCTGCAGTAGTCGGTGCAGTGGTTGACCTCGCAGCGGTCGCCCCGGTAGCTCGGCTGGCAGCGACACTTCGCCTGCAGCCGAGCGTTCAGGAAGCAGCTGCCTCCGTTCTGACACTGGAGGGTGCAGGTGCCAGCAGGGGGCGCTGGAGCCACGGAGACACAGAGACACGGTTCAGTTCCATCACATCGCTGCATTACTTCACTATACCATGTGAGTGAGTGAGTGAGTGAGTGAGTGAGTGAGTGAGTGTGTGTGTGTGTGTGTTACGTACAGAACGGTGACTGTGTGGGCAGAGCTCTCTCCACACAGGTGCCGTTGTCGGCCAGGTAATTGTTAGGACAGGTGCACACGGGACCGCTGGGGCTCAGCAGACACAGCCAGCCACACTTCTTACGGTCACACGGGTTGGTCACTGGCAGGGAGACAGGCAGACGCAGGGAGAGAGAGACAGGCAGATGTAGGGAGAGAGAGACAGGCAGATGTAGGGAGAGAGAGACAGGCAGACGTAGGGAGAGAGAGACAGGCAGATGTAGGGAGAGAGAGACAGGCAGATGTAGGGAGAGAGAGACAGGCAGATGCAGGGAGAGAGAGACAGGCAGATGTAGGGAGAGAGAGACAGGCAGACGCAGGGAGAGAGAGACAGGCAGATGTAGGGAGAGAGAGACAGGCTCAATCAATCAATTAATTAAATTAAATTGATTAATTAGTCAATCAGACCTGTGGTGTCACAAAACCACAAAACCTTCAGGTCTTCCTCATCTTATTTATCTTCATTCTTTATTGTCACCTCCTGGCTTTGGGTGCCGACGGTAAAGAAACCAAAATCTGCTCCGTGGGGTTAAAGGTCAGCAGCTGAGAACTCACTCTCTGGCTGCTTGTAGCGGTGGTGCAGCACGATGTCGGTGGCGTGGTTGATGCCCGTGGTCAGGTTCTCCACCGGACCTTTGCCGAACTTGTTGACCCGGAAGACGATGTTGTTGACGTACGTGACACCGTAGACGTAGTCCTCGAACACGTCGATGCTGAATGGATGCAGAAGCTCTGGACACGTGGGAAAACAGTCATTACTGTTCAATGACCTGTGCATACGTCCTGTATCTTTGACAGCATTTTAATTGTAAAACATTGTGTAACTTGTAGCGTAGTGTTAAGAAGGACTCCTCGATCATCTTGTTCACATGAAATAAAGATTAAAGAGCATTTCAGAGAGCTGGCGTTAAGGATTTCAACTGAACTGTTCTTGAGGCCGGAGGCGGCGATGATCGGGTCGGATCCGTCCAGGCGGACGCTGCCAATGACGGACAGCTTGGCGTCCGCCCAGTAGAGACGCTCGTTGAAGTAGTCGACGGCCAGACCTGCGGAGCCACACACACACTTAGAGCACAGCGCACATCAGGTCTGTAGTCCCAGTCCTGCCCGGCAGATGCCTTGCTCACCCGTGGGCCACTGGATGTGTTCGTGCACCAGAGTCTGTCTCAGAGTCCCGTCCATAGCTGCCGTCTCGATCTTAGGGTGGTTCCCCCAGTCGGCCCAGTACATGGTGCTGCACACACACACACACACACACACACAGACACACACACACACACACACACACACACACACACACTCTCACACACACACACACACACACACACACACACACACACGCTGTTTAATATAAACACCAGAGAGAGAGAGAGAGAGAGAGAGAGAGAAGTTCTTCATTTTATATTGTATTGTTCTATAGTTCTATAGTTATATAGTAAGTAAGTAAGTAAGTAAGTCCTTTAATTATCTCTCTCACGAGAGAAATTTGCTTTGGGCACACAGAGAGCATCGGCGACACATACATAAAAAAGAGGCCATACAATTCAAGACAAGACGTAGACCATTTTACATATTCACTATACATAGAACATAAAACAGTCTCAAAGGGCTTTACAGGCCAGATTGTTATTGTTATGACACCCGCCTAGCCCCGCCCCCCTAAGGGCAAGAAACGACTCCCTTAATTAACAAGGAAGAAATCTCGAGGAGGAACCTCAGAGTGGGGGATCCCTCCTTCCAGGGATGGTTCAGAGTGCAATGGGTGTCATACGGGCATTTAAAAACAGGGGTAACAAAGCATGACAAAATGACAAAGTACAAATAGTAAATGAAATAGTAATAATGTGATGGGGTGCTGGCTGGAGAGCAAGCTGGTAGCCGTCAGGTGAGGTGGCCAGGTATCCAGTCACGATCACAGCAGCACCCTAGATAATGGAGACAACATGAAGGTTAGATGGAGCACAGTAAGCAGGGAACATACAAGTATCCTCAGACCTAGTACCCATCGGCAGCTAGGGTAGGCTAGTGCTAACGGTATTGATTTAGCTGTAAATTAGAGCTGAGGGGCACTCCTAGCAGCCAAAGGCGAGGGTAAATAGGTGGGTTTTTAGTCTCGCCTTAAATATATCAGCAGAGTCAGCCTCCCTGATTACAGGTGGCAGACTGTTCCACAGATAGGGTGCTCGATAAGAGAACGCCCTGTTTCCTGCTGATTTTTTTTTAATTCACTTTTAGAATTGATAAAAGGCCAGCTCCTGAGGACAGGCGCGGCCGAGAAGGACAATAGGGAACAATAAGGTCCTTCAGGTACGATGGTGCGGACCCATGCAGGATCTTGTAGGTAAGAAGTAGCACCTTAAAATCTGATCTGGCATTTATTGGGAGCCAGTGGAGGGAAGTGAGAATAGGAGTAATGTCAAACTTCCTAGTTCTCGTTAAAAGTCTAGCAGCAGCGTTCTGTACGAGCTGGAGGCTTTTTGTAGTAGAGCTCGGTAGGCCAGAGAACAGTGCATTACAGTAATCCAGTCTGGATGATATAAATGCATGGATGAGTGTCTCTGCGTCCGCAGCGGATAGCATTGGTCTGATCTTGGCAATGTTTCTAAGATGAAAGAAAGCAGTTCTGGTGATACTTTTGACATGCTGATCGAAAGAAAGCGTAGGATCAAGCAGAACACCAAGATTCTTGACGCAGGAGCTTTGGGCAATAGTGGATCCCTCAAGGCAGAGTGTGACGTCATCAAGTTGTGATTGTTTATGCTTCGGGCCGAAGATAATCATCTCAGTTTTCCCGTGTTAAGCTGCAAGTAATTTTGGGACATCCATCTTTTGATTGCAGCGAGGCAGGATTCAACCTTTTGGATCTGTTGGAGCCGGGGGGAGTCTTTTGATCCAATGGGAATGTAGATTTGGGTGTCGTCCGCATAGCAGTGAAAGCTAATGCCAAAGCTGCAAATAATATCGCCAAGAGGGAGCATGTAGATTGCAAAGAGCAGTGGACCAAGGACCGACCCCTGGGGAACACCAAAGCTTAAGTTGCAATGCTTCGATTTTGATCCTTTGCAGACAACAAATTGTGTTCTGTCTGAGAGGTAGGATCTAAACCAGTGAAGAGCAGTGCCTTTGATGCCGACGTAGTGTTCGAGACACTCAAGGAGGATGCGATGGTCAATTGTGTCAAAAGCGGCGCTGAGGTCAAGCAACACCATCAGGGAGCTTGCATTGCTGTCCATGCTAAGGAGGAGATCGTTTACCACTCTGGTCACAGCGGTTTCAGTAGAGTATAGGCTCCTGAAACCAGACTGAAATGGTTCAAATAAGTTGTTTGCCGTCAGGTGATTGATGATTTGGCTAGCTACAATTTTTTCCAATACTTTAGAGAGGAAAGGAAGGTTAGAGATGGGCCGATAGCTGCTGAGAGCTTCGGGGTCGAGGCCAGGCTTCTTGAGTAGAGGTTTTACCACAGCACACTTAAAGCTAGAGGGAACTGAGCCTAACCCTAACCCTAACCCTTAAAGCGAAAGGGAACTGAGCACTTCTTACGGTCACACGGGTTGGTCACTGGCAGGGAGACAGGCAGACGCAGGGAGAGAGAGACAGGCAGATGTAGGGAGAGAGAGACAGGCAGATGTAGGGAGAGAGAGACAGGCAGACGCAGGGAGAGAGAGACAGGCAGATGTAGGGAGAGAGAGACAGGCAGATGTAGGGAGAGAGAGACAGGCAGATGTAGGGAGAGAGAGACAGGCAGATGTAGGGAGAGAGAGACAGGCAGATGTAGGGAGAGAGAGACAGGCAGATGTAGGGAGAGAGAGACAGGCAGATGTAGGGAGAGAGAGACAGGCAGATGTAGGGAGAGAGAGACAGGCTCAATCAATCAATTAATTAAATTAAATTGATTAATTAGTTCAATCAGACCTGTGGTGTCACAAACCCACAAAACCTTCAGGTCTTCCTCATCTTATTTATCTTCATTCTTTATTGTCACCTCCTGGCTTTGGGTGCCGACGGTAAAGAAACCAAAAATCTGCTCCGTGGGGTTAAAGGTCCAGCAGCTTGAGAACTCACTCTCTGGCTGCTTGTAGCGGTGGTGGCAGCACGATGTCGGTGGCGTGGTTGATGCCCGTGGTCAGGTTCTCCACCGGGACCTTTGCCGAACTTTGTTGACCCGGAAGACGATGTTGTTGACGTACGTGACACCGTAGACGTAGTCCTCGAACACGTCGATGCTGAACGGATGCAGAAGCTCTGGAACGTGGGAAAACAGTCATTACTGTTCAATGACCTGTGCATACGTCCTGTATCTTTGACAGGCATTTTAATTGTAAAACATTGTGTAACTTGTAGCGTAGTGTTAAGAAGGACTCCTCGATCATCTTTGTTCAATGAAATAAAGATTAAGAGCATTTCAGAGAGCTGGCGTTAAGGATTTCAACTGAACTGTTCTTGAGGCCGGAGGCGGCGATGATCGGGGTCGGATCCGTCCAGGCGGACGCTGCCAATGACGGGACAGCTTTGGCGTCCGCCCAGTAGAGACGCTCGTTGAAGTAGTCGACGGCCAGACCTGCGGAGCCACACACACACTTAGAGCACAGCGCACATCAGGTCTGTAGTCCCAGTCCTGCCCGGCAGATGCCTTGCTCACCCGTGGGCCACTGGATGTGTTCGTGCACCAGAGTCTGTCTCAGAGTCCCGTCCATAGCTGCCGTCTCGATCTTAGGGTGGTTCCCCCAGTCGGCCCAGTACATGGTGCTGCACACACACACACACACACACACACAGCCACACACACACACACACACACACACACACACACACACACACACACACACACACGCAAACACACACAGAGAGACACACGCACACACACACACATATGCAAACACACACACAGACACACACACACACAGACACACACACACAGACACACACACACACAGACACACACACACAGACACACACACAGACACACACACACACACACATGCACACACACACACACATATATAAACACCTTGAGACACACCAACCCCAACTACACAGAAGCAGTTAACACATTAACAAGTTATTATTATTATCGGTATTAATCTGACACAAGACCAGCAGCAGAAGTACACAACAATCTCTCTCACACACACACACACACACACACACACACACACCCGTCAACAGAACCCAGGTCAGTACCCTCTCTGGGGGTCCACTACGATGGCGTACGGCTCGTCTATCAATGCCAGAGATGAGGGTCTTGCAGTTTCTGTCCGGACATCTGCGCGACCTCGATGACGTCGCGGCCCCGAGTCCGTCCAGTACAGGTTCCCGGCCACCCAGTCCACAGCGATCCCTCGCGGCATCTTCAGCTCCGGGATTGGAGACGCACACGCCCACAACACACTGAGCTGTGTGTGTGTGTGTGTCTGGTCCAAGATGATTATAATCCTAATGATGAGCTAACCTATATATTATATTAATAATAATGCTATATTATGTTATTATTATATTATTATTATTGTTAAAGCAGTCTCTGTATATCTCCATTTAATTCCTTCATCACATCATTGTTTAAACATCACGTATAACAGCGCCCTCTGGTGGGTGTCTGGTTGTAACAGCGCCCTCTGGTGGGTGTCTGGTTGTAACAGCGCCCTCTGGCGGGTGTCTGGTTGTAACAGCGCCCTCTGGCGGGTGTCTGGTTGTAACAGCGCCCTCTGGCGGGTGTCTGGTTGTAACAGCGCCCTCTGGCGGGTGTCTGGTTGTAACAGCGCCCTCTGGCGGGTGTCTGGTTGTAACAGCGCCCTCTGGTGGGTGTCTGGTTGTAACAGCGCCCTCTGGTGGGTGTCTGGTTGTAACAGCGCCCTCTGGCGGGTGTCTGGTTGTAACAGCGCCCTCTGGCGGGTGTCTGGTTGTAACAGCGCCCTCTGGCGGGTGTCTGGTTGTAACAGCGCCCTCTGGTGTGTATTCCAACAGCTAAAAATTGAGGCTGACCTGCAGGTTGGACACGCGTCCCTCGCTCTGGCGGCGGTGGCGGTGGGAATTGGAGGCGGAGCCAGAGGCAGAGCCAGAGGAGGCGGAGGTGGGCGGGCCTGGCAGCTGGTAGGAGGAGATCTGGCCCTGGTGCCAGTTGGTCCAGAAGATGCGGTTCGTCTTCACGTGGACGTCCATGGCGTCGATGCGCACGCTGGCGTCGCCCTGGAAGGTCTGCTCGTAGCGCCAGTTGGGGACCCCCGGGTCCAGGCTGCGGATCTCGTTGTCGTCTGCGATGTACAGGATCTGCTGGCTGCTGTTCATGTCTGGGGGAGGAGTTCCATTTAGTAGCACGCAACAGGGGAGGAGTTACGTTTAGTAGCACGCAACAGGGGAGGAGTTACATTTAGTAGCACACAACAGGGGAGGAGTTACGTTTAGTAGCACGCAAGGGGGTTTTAGCAACACATCCATAGTGCTTCACATCGACATTACAACATGAAAGTTAATAATAAAAAAACTTAGTTCATGTTTACTATTTAGTAATTTATTAGCGATACTTGAGAGATAAAATGACTTATAAATACTTTAGCTTGAATACAAAGCAACACATTCAGATACAGATTAATTAATTTAGGAGAGGAGAGTTTAGAGTGCTTAGTTTAGAGTTCTTTAGAGTAGTTTAGTGTCTGGTCTGGTTTAGTCTGGTTTAGTCTGGTTTAGTCTGGTCTGTTTTAGTCGGTCTAGTCTGGTCTGGTCTAGTCTGGTCTGGTCTAGTCTGGTCTAGTCTGGTCTGGTCTAGTCTGGTCTAGTCTGGTCTGGTCTGGTCTGGTCTAGTCTGGTCTGGTCTGGTCTAGTCTGGTCTAGTCTTGTCTTACTGTCGGCCTTGCAGGAGTCGTGTATCCTGGTGAAGTGCTTGTAGCAGCTGCATTTGTACGAGCCCTTGGTGTTGTTGCAGATGTGAGAACAGACACCGAACTGCAGACACTCGTTGGTATCTGGTGGCAGAGAAGGTTAAAGTTAGAGAAGGTTAAAGTTAGATGATAAGTAAGATGTTGTTCAGGTCAAAGCATCACAAGCTACAGAGAGGGTCAGACTCCTAGCTGGTGAATGAATGAGGTAATGAGGTGATGGGAGAAGGGATTTAATAGGATTTAGGAAAAATTATCTGCACAATACGAAACTAGTTTACTGCACACGAATAATACATGACCACACTTGACACTCTAGCGCCTCCGGGGGCCCGGCGGAGCCCTATCTCCGCAGGTGTGCTAGCGGCCCTACCTCCGCAGGTGCCCTACCTCCGCTAACGGCCCTACCTCCGCTAGCGGCCCTACCTCCGCAGGTGCCCTACCTCCGCTAGCGGCCCTACCTCCGCAGGTGCCCTACCTCCGCTAGCGACCCTACCTCCGCAGGTGCCCTACCTCCACAGGTGCGGTGTCCGGTCTTCTGGAAGCCCGGCTTGCAGGAGCAGAAGGAGTCGGTGGCGTTGGTGACGCAGTGCGCCTCGTCGCCGTCGCCACACTGCGTCCGGTTGCTCCGGCAACCGTTCAGCTTGGTGTCTGGAACACACGGCCCGCGTTAGCGCTGACATGCTAGTGCTAAGGCTAGCTAGCTTAGTGTCTTGGTGTCTAAGCGGAGAGAGGTGGTCGCTAAGCTAACCCGTCTTGCAGTCGATCTCGTCGGAGCCGAAGTCCTCGCAGTCGTTGAACAGATTGCAGCGCAGCGTGGAGCTGATGCACCTCCCGTTGGCACACAGGAATTCATCCTTCTCACAGCTGGGCACAGCTGGGCTCACCGCTGGAAACACACACACACACAGGTTAACACACACACACGTTAACACACACACACACACACACGTTAACACACACACACACGTTAACACACACACATACACACACACACGTTAACACACACACGTTAATACACACACACACACACGTTAACACACACACACGTTAACACACACACACACACACACACACGTTAACACACACACACACACGTTAACACACACACACACACACACATTAACACACACACACACACACATGTTAACACACACACACAGCTGTGTGGTGTGTGTGTGTGTGTGTGTGTGTGTGTGTGTGTTAACTGTGTGTTGTGTGTTAACGTGTGTGTGTGTGTGTGTTTAACAGTGTGTGTGTGTTAACGTGTGTGTGTGTGTGTTAACGTGTGTGTGTGTTAACGTGTGTGTGTGTGTGTGTGTGTGTGTGTGTGTGTAACGTGTGTGTGTGTGTGTGTGTGTTAACGTGTGTGTGTGTGTTAACGTGTGTGTTAACGTGTGTGTGTGTGTGTGTGTGTGTGTGCGTGTGTGTGTGTGTGTGTGTGTGTGTGTTAATGTGTGTGTGTGTGTGTGTTAATGTGTGTGTGTGTGTGTGTGTTAACGTGTGTGTGTGTGTGTTAACGTGTGTGTGTGTGTGTGTGTGTTAACGTGTGTGTGTGTTAACGTGTGTGTGTGTGTGTTTAACGTGTGTGTGTGTTAACGTGTGTGTGTGTGTGTTAACGTGTGTGTGTGTGTGTGTTAACGTGTGTGTGTGTGTGTTAACGTGTGTGTGTGTGTGTTAACGTGTGTGTGTGTGTGTGTGTGTTAACTGTGTGTGTGTGTGTGTGTGTGTGTGTGTGTTAACGTGTGTGTGTGTTAACCTGTGTGTGTGTGTGTTTCCAGCGGTGAGCCCAGCTGTGCCCAGCTGTGAGAAGGATGAATTCCTGTGTGCCAACGGGAGGTGCATCAGCTCCACGCTGCGCTGCAATCTGTTCAACGACTGCGAGGACTTCGGCTCCGACGAGATCGACTGCAAGACGGGTTAGCTTAGCGACCACCTCTCTCCGCTTAGACACCAAGACACTAAGCTAGCTAGCCTTAGCACTAGCATGTCAGCGCTAACGCGGGCCGTGTGTTCCAGACACCAAGCTGAACGGTTGCCGGAGCAACCGGACGCAGTGTGGCGACGGCGACGAGGCGCACTGCGTCTAACGTAATGCAGCTATCAAGTCGACAGTAACACTACGACACACGAACAGTCAGGTGTAGATCTCAGCACGAGCACACAAGGTCTGAGAACGAACGGTGCGGCGCAAACGCACGCAGTGTGTGCGCGCACGCTGACGAGGGCGCATCGTGGCCGTCAGCCAACCGTTACCCACCACGTTAACTCCTATACTGACTCCATCGCACAGCGATCGAGTCTCGTACATGAAGAGCCGGACAACCACACAGCACACCTGTGCAGCTGTAGGGCACCTGCAAGCCGGGCTTCCAGAAGACCGGACACCGCACCTGTGGAGGTAGGGCACCTGCGGAGGTAGGGCCGCTAGCGGAGGTAGGGCACCTGCGGAGGTAGGGCCGCTAGCGGAGGTAGGGCACCTGCGGAGGTAGGGCCGCTAGCGGAGGTAGGGCACCTGCGGAGGTAGGGCCGCTAGCGGAGGTAGGGCCGTTAGCGGAGGTAGGGCACCTGCGGAGGTAGGGCCGCTAGCACACCTGCGGAGATAGGGCTCCGCCGGGCCCCCGGAGGCGCTAGAGTGTCAAGTGTGGTCATGTATTATTCGTGTGCAGTAAACTAGTTTCGTATTGTGCAGATAATTTTTCCTAAATCCTATTAAGTGCTAGGCGTAAGAGCATGGAAGCTACTCAACGATAGGGCTATATAGCATGACACTAGCTTATATCACAACTCACTTGAGCTGCTAACCACGACCACACTCTACTACAGCACTAGCGTATGATCTGTATTACTACCGAGCAGACTAGAGTCTGAGCAACTACTGCACACAGTTGAGTTGCCTATGTAGGCTTGTAGAAGAGCAAACTCGGAGCTGTTGTAGCCATCGTATCCCCAGGTAATAGCTGCCACGACAGCGATCTAACATGGTAACTGCACCCAAATCGAGGGATGGGAGCTACATCGACTATGGCTTGACGCAGGGTAAGGTGCATAGAAGACAGTTGCTTTAGGAAAAAACGACTTTGAACGCTCACTCTGACACGCAGGTTGATTCAGCAATTACGATGGGAGCTAACACCGTGACTTTATTGAGAATGTCTGCAAATCCGTGTCACTTGATGCAGTCGATGATTACGGGACCGTGGCAGCCGGGTAGACCGGGTCTTGGTGGCTGGGGGAGTGGGTGATGATCGAGCTGGAGGGGGGGGCCGGGTGGAGAGGCGGAGCGAATGTGAGAGGGGGCGCGGGGCGCTCCTATTGGCGGGATACGATATGGGCATCTGTGATCTAGAGGTCAACGTTATGTAGATGACGCTTAAGGACGCTAGAACGAGAGCGACAGAGTATCGTGAGAGGGGCTGCGTACAAATGCAGGCTTGAGGAAGCTAGAAGCTAAGCAGTTAAACGAGAGTCGCAGAGAGGTTTAGCTTAAATCGACTGGGTCTAAGCAAAGGACCGTACGTTGAGGTAGAGACAGGAGACTAGACAGGCAGGACTCAAGAGTGACAGACCCGATCGACTCCTGTACTACTAGCACTGCTATGCTAGAGCAGCGTATCCTACGTCTGAGTTGATCCTTCGGCAGTTCGTCCTCGGTGCCGCTCGGCATGTCGGCAGGTCTCCAGCGTCTGCGTTTAGCAGCGTGTATGTTAGCACTGGAAATTCGCTCGCAGGGGGTCAGTAGTTACTCCCACGGTGAAGGATCGAGCACTAGATCATCAACAAAGGACAACTACATTATAAGGAGTCTAAAGCTACACCCAGATGCCAGGAGCGAGGCGGGAGAACTAGTGCGTGAGGAGAGAGGTCGAGTTTTAATGAGAGAGACTGTGGAGGAGACGGGGCTGGTCGGAGTGAGAGTGGAGTGGGAGTGTGGTGTAGTGAGGGAGTGTGGCGCGGGTGGATGTGGGGGGGGCGAGAGGGTGAAGAGAGGGGTGGTGAGTGAGGGGGGTGACAAATCAACATATTTGTACTATGCTAGCGCTGGCAATGTATATTAGTCTAATTATTAATATATATACTCATAATAGTTTAACATCATAGAACTCTTATAGGCTGTAATTACTATATCCAGGTAAACTTATCATGTGTAATGTGATGTGTAGAAGCACTTATGGAATAGCTTGTTGCTACATCTCACCATCCACCCGTCACACTCCATCCATCGTATGGCGTGACTACATATTCTGATAACTACTCCCTACCCTTTGTGTTGTGCGTATCTTAAATTGTAATATCTCACCTCCCCTGTTTCTGAAAACTTGCTATTAGCCTGATATACTAGCTACTACTACCTCATCAATGGTACTTGCTGTGACTACTATATAATTGGATACTTATCCTCACACTCACTCTCACACTCCATCACAGGATATTGATCAATCTGAACATTGACCTCAGCTCCGTAGATTTACTACCCTGTTATATAACAATCTCGCAGATCGTACAACTGACGTCATCCGCTAGCTCTGTGACCGGGAGTGTCCCCTTATGATGTAGCTATTCAGAATAGCATCATCCGTACTCATCGTGAGAGCGATCTGCCAGCGTTGAGAGTAACTACCCGTACGCACTCTCTACTCGTCATCAGATCACATCGTAGATAAGATTCAGAATCCAATTAATGCTATCATTCACTGTATCCATAGCTCTATGGTCTAACACTTATGGACTCTAGTATACTACTCACCATCTCACCTCCTCATCAATGCATCGACTGCAGTGCTCCAGCTACCCCTGTCTTCGCCATTATTTCTCTATTCATTAGACTATGATCTGCTCTGTGCTCCGATACTAACCAATTTTCCTCATATCTGCCACCATAGACCGCCTTCAGTCATAGGCGCCTCACTCGCGAGGGAGCAGTCTAGTGATAACTATAAGTCTCACTTATGATTAGATGTCAGTACACTCGAATTATGCTCTATAGTATTTATCGTGTATAATAACTTAACTCCTCACCTCATCGCTCTAGGCGCTGTACATTTTCACCAGTAGTACTACCCTCTCGAGCTCAGAATGGTAGTCAGTATTACAACCTAATTTTTTTTTTTTTTTAATTTTTTATTTATTTTTTTATTTTTTTTATTTTATTTTTTTTGTTTTGTTTTGTTTTTTTTTTTTTTTTTGTATTTTTCTTTTTTTTTTTTTTAGCTGTTACACCAGACACCCGCCAGAGGGCGCTGTTACAACCAGACACCCGCCAGAGGGCGCTGTTACAACCAGACACCCGCCAGAGGGCGCTGTTACAACCAGACACCCGCCAGAGGGCGCTGTTACAACCAGACACCCGCCAGAGGGCGCTGTTACAACCAGACACCCGCCAGAGGGCGCTGTTACAACCAGACACCCGCCAGAGGGCGCTGTTACAACCAGACACCCGCCAGAGGGCGCTGTTACAACCAGACACCCACCAGAGGGCGCTGTTACAACCAGACACCCGCCAGAGGGCGCTGTTACAACCAGACACCCGCCAGAGGGCGCTGTTACAACCAGACACCCACCAGAGGGCGCTGTTACAACCAGACACCCACCAGAGGGCGCTGTTACAACCAGACACCCGCCAGAGGGCGCTGTTACAACCAGACACCCACCAGAGGGCGCTGTTACAACCAGACACCCACCAGAGGGCGCTGTTATACGTGATGTTTAAACAATGATGTGATGAAGGAATTAAATGGAGATATACAGAGACTGCTTTAACAATAATAATAATATAATAATAACATAATATAGCATTTATTATTAATATAATATATAGGTTAGCTCATCATTAGGATTATAATCATCTTGGACCAGACACACACACACACACAGCTCAGTGTGTTGTGGGCGTGTGCGTCTCCAGATCCCGGAGCTGAAGATGCCGCGAGGGATCGCTGTGGACTGGGTGGCCGGGAACCTGTACTGGACGGACTCGGGCCGCGACGTCATCGAGGTCGCGCAGATGTCCGGACAGAACTGCAAGACCCTCATCTCTGGCATGATAGACGAGCCGTACGCCATCGTAGTGGACCCCCAGAGAGGGTACTGACCTGGGTTCTGTTGACGGGTGTGTGTGTGTGTGTGTGTGTGTGTGTGTGAGAGAGATTGTTGTGTACTTCTGCTGCTGGTCTTGTGTCAGATTAATACCGATAATAATAATAACTTGTTAATGTGTTAACTGCTTCTGTGTAGTTGGGGTTGGTGTGTCTCAAGGTGTTTATATATGTGTGTGTGTGTGTGCATGTGTGTGTGTGTGTGTGTGTGTGTGTGTGTCTGTGTGTGTGTGTCTGTGTGTGTGTGTGTGTGTGTGTGTGTGTCTGTGTGTGTGTGTGTCTGTGTGTGTGTGTGTGTGTGTGTGTGTGTGTGTGTCTCTGTGTGTGTGTGTGTGTGTGTGTGTGTGTGTGTGTGTGTGTGTGTGTCTGTGTGTGTGTGTGTGTGTGTGTGTGTGTGTGTGTAGTGTGTGCAT
>PIJE02006399.1:0-15354 GCA_002895965.2 Coryphaenoides rupestris
GTAGAAAAATGATACCCTCTCTGTCGAGGGAGTATCTGGGTCGAGTCGCCGGTAGTGGCATTTGAGACTATTCTGCTGAAAATTGCTTGTTGCCGGGGGGCAGCCTTGTTCTAAATGAGCTATACACGCGAAACAGAATAATGAAGGGCATTATTTTTAGAAAATAATGTATAGGTTTATTCAGTTAAATGCTTCTAGAGTTATTGTCATCGGTGGAGGCGTTTTGTCATTGAATCTGTTTTTTATGGCCGAGATGATTTCAGTATTTGACAAGAGTTGTGGGTATGAAAGTACACGGAACGTCCTTGATTAGGGAGTTAAGATAACGAGTAACACGGAACGTCCCTTCTTATAGGGAGTTTAATATACGAGGTACAGGAAAGTCCTTCTAGGGAGTTAAGATACGAGGTAGCAGGAACGTCCTTATAGTGTGGTTTAAGATAGCGGAGGGTGCAACATCGAACCTCCTTATTAAGGTGTGAGTTGTAAGATAGCGAGGCTAACAGGAAGTATATCACTTTCAGATTATCCAGGGAGTATTTACAAGGAGATTATCGTAGGTCGCGTTAGAGACGTCCTTTATGAGCGCGGATTTAAGATACTCTTGGCAGGTAGATCAGGATATGTTCCTTAAACGTGGTTAAAGATACGAAGACCTAGAGGTTGCCACGGGACTCACGTTATTTCCCATGCATGAGGAGTGCTAGGTACAGAATCTACGAAGACTAAGCGATGCAATGTCCTTCTATTTTATGGTAGGAGTTTTAGATAAGACACGATGTAACAGCCCATAGTTCCTTTATACGGGGCGAGGTTTGACCAGTGAGCACGTACAAAGGCTGACAGGACATCTTAGTAGGGCGAATGTATCTATAAGAGATACGAAGGTTACAGGAAGTCCTTCTAGGGAGATTTAAGATAGAGGTAGCAGGAAAGATACCTTCTAGGGATTTGTTAAGCATTAACGAGGATACAGTGAGGAATTCCCTTAATATGGGGAGTTTGAGAGATTACATAAGGATACAAGGAAAGTCCTTAGATTCGAGGGAGTAAAGATAACGAACGAGGCTACACATGGAACGTGCCTTTAATATGGGGGTAGATGTAAGTACGCGAGCGTACAGAGTGAAGTTTTTCTCTAAGGAGGAGTCTAAGATATACGAGGTACAGGGACGATCCTGGTGATAGGGAGTTGAATGATAACGAGGTGACAGGAAGATCTTTTCGATTTACTGCAGAGCTACTACTGTGGGAGTTAAAGAAATACCCTCGAGGGCAATATTCTCACTAATTGTTGCTCGGAAGTCCCTTAATAAGGGAGTTTAGTCAATACGAGGTACAGAAGTCCTTAATAGGGAGTTGATACGAGGGTTAACTAGTGAACGTCCTTAGTATTTGGGAGTTATAGATAGGAACGAGGTACAGGGAAAGTCCTTATAGGAAGTTAAGATACGAGGCTAGACAGGAAGTCCGTAAAACTAGGGGAGTTCTGAGAAGATTACGAGGCTACAGGGAAGGTCTTTAGATCAGGGAGTTTAAGTATAATGTATCATGAGAGTGCTTCTAATTGTCGAGTATTACACGTATTACACTAGATTGTTACTGAGAGACGGTCCCTAGTGGGGAGTTAAGTGCATCTAGGGATCTCGCAGGCTAGCAGGAGAGTCCTTCTAGGGAGGAAGATTATAAGATACACGGGAGATCGAGACATATTGGAAGTCCTATAAGAGGGACGTGTTAAGGGAATAATCATTCAGACGGTACAGGAAGTCCTTATAGGGAAGTTACAAGTATTACGAAATGTACTACGGACGTCTCCTTATACGGAGAGGTCTTAAGATATAGGCAGAAAGAGCTGGATACAGGTATGAGTCCCCTTAACATAGGGAGGTTAAGATAAGGAGGATACAGGGGTGTCCTTATATAGGTGAGTTTATGATAGATCGGGTTAACAGGAACGTCCCTAGTGATTATGGCGAAGTTTTAATGATTACGCAGGGTATTCGTACGCCGCTAGAGAGAACCTTGTTATAGTGATGAATGTTAAGAATACGAATCGCGTTTACAGGACAACCTTTATAGGGAGTCTAACACGATAGGAGATAACTCAGGGACGTCTTATAGGGGCCAGTTAAATATCTGAATAGGTATCCTAGTACAGTCACTGTAAATATACGGGAGTTAAAGCGATTTATGTAGGTGAACAAGTGGAAAGTCGCTTTATAACAGGGGAGTTAAGCACTATTAGAGGTACCAATGAGACGGTTCCTTATACGCGAGTTAGATACGAGGTACAGGACGTCTCTTATAGGGAGTTATAGATACGAGGTACAGGAAGTCCTTATAAGGGAGTTATAAGAGTACACGGAGGTACACGCATACGCTACCTATCATAGGGAAGCTAAAGAACGAGGTACAGAAGTCCTTATAGGGAGTCTAAGAAGTACGAGGTAACAGGTACGGTCGTTATAGTAGTGGAAGTTTATCAGATACCGATGGTAGCTAAGGAAGTCCCGTGTATATAAAGGGGATGTGTAGATTGAGCCAACGCAGTGCTCAAGGTATAGAAACTACACTGTATACGGGGAGTTAAGACTAAACGAATGTGTGACATCGAGATAAGTCAATTATAGGTAACAGAGTTAAGATTAGACGCAAGGGTAACAAAGCTCTCCTCGCGACCGTCCTATCAGGGAGCTAAATGATACGAAGTACAGGAAGTTCTTTAGAGGGTCCAGCAGAAGGTACACGGAATCGATTCCGGAGGAAACGCGTATGTCATGAGTCACGGAAGTTTAGCGATGAGACGTAAATAGACAGTATATAGTTAGATAGACAGAATAGACCCAGTATATAGGATAGAAGTATCAGATTGGACTAAGTAAATAGACTGGATAGGATAGATTACTTCGAATGAGATACGAGAGTGATTAGGGAGTGACGGTCAAATATGGGGGGCAGTTAGCGGCGGGGTTATCTGGTGGTAGAACGGAACAAAATATCACGCACTTACAAATAAAATAAGGTTCTATGGCTCGAGTGTAAGCGGCGTAGAGGCGAAACACTTGCCGATGGGAGAGAGCGACCAATGAACGATTTCCTGTTGCCGGTGAGAGGTAACAAGTAAAAAGGATAATCCAATCCAACTCAAAATAAATACGTATTGTAGCTCTTTGTTTTTTTTTATTTTTCCTCTTTTCTTTTCTTCTTTTTTTTTTTTTGTATGCTCATTCATTGACAGAGGAAAGCAAGAAAGGAGGAGCTCAGTCTGCGAAGTCCACAAGCAAGCAGGACGGTGACATCTTAATAAATAAGGATTAACCCGACCTCCAGGACTCAAGAACTATAGCGTCAGCACAAAGCACCATAATTAACCCACGAGAGTTCCATCACTCTAAATACACATCGATAACAACATGCGTGCACTATAAAATCACTTGCACAAGGGCATGAAGTGGGCGTGGTGAGCTCGCGTTGACTGTCAGGACCTATCTGGGTATGTTCATCGTAAGGTGACGGTAAGAGTATGATATACCTTTAGTCTCAGGTGTGCTTTTTCACTGCTCCTACCTGTATACGCAGACGGGGAGTATTTCTTCAGGAGATCCTGACGAAATACACCACGGTGCCTTGGCCATCCATTGTGAGGAATTAATGCTGTTAATTACATTTACGTACCTTATCATTTGATGCGGCATTTGGCACGCACCTTTCCAAGCTGCGTTATCACCAAAGCGACCTTACAAAGAGTACATTATAGCTGATATTTTCTTACCTACATTTTTCTTTAGGCTAATTCACTGTAATTTGTACATTTGAAATATATGTATTAAATTCTATTGTTTATTATCTAATATGCTATGCTTATGTTGTTGGTATTTTAGCAACCTCGCAAAAATGAATTTCCTTCAGGATTAATAAATGCTCTAGTCTTATCTTATCTTTCATTTAAAAATAGTATTGCCACTTTTAGAGATAGAGCACAAAGCTATATGGTACTTCGTGCTGTTTATGTTATGTAAATTGAACTCCAAGAGTCAACCTTTTGTTCATTTTTCAAATATGAGCTTTTGGAGTAGGAGGTCAAATAAGTTTCTGATTTGTTTCCAGGGACCTTCCCTAAAGCGATCCTATGCTTGTGTCTGCCCTGCAAGGGGGGGGGGAAGCGAGGTTATTTGAGTAGGGCGGAACCCAACTTTGGAGCAACACACAGAGCACCTTAAAACAATTCCGTAGTTAGCTTAATGGCTATTGATGACGCTGAGATCACTTGAACGTACCTCAAATCTATTGCTGAAATGTCAACGCGACAAATGACAATTTAACTTCAGAAACAAACAGCTGCCTCGCCGGCCATCTGTGGTGCGGTGGTCTCTCGGTGGCTCCAACGTTTAGCGTCGGAGTGAGGCGTTGGTGTTCGGCGTTCGGCGCGGTGGGCCGCTATCTCCCCCCCGCGCTACAGAGAGAGAGAGAGAAGGACTGAGACAACTCCTCATTAGGAAGCAGGGTGGGAAAAGATTTACCAGCTATTACCGAACAACTCCGACTCTTCATTTACTTAGATGTGGTTTTATTTGTTTACTTGTGTATTAAACCGCGGATTAAGTGATTAAAACCAAGTTTAATGGAGGCTGTTTGTTGTGTTGCGTTGGCGGCGGAGGTGGGGGTGGTGTTGGCGGGGTGGGGGGGAGTAACTGCTGCACGCTTCCCCACTTCCTCTCTCTCGTTCACTTCCCTCTCTATCTCCTCTCCTCTCTCCCATCCCTCCCTCCTTCTATCGCTCCCTCTTTCCCCTCCCCACTTCCCTTCCGTCCCTCCCTCCCTCCCTCCCTCCCTCCGTCCCTCCCTCTCTACCTTAATACATCCGTCTCTCAGTCCCTACCTCCTCCTCCTCTTCATCTCCCTCTCCTCTCTTCTAACCCCACTTCCTCCTTCCCTACCTCCCTCCCTACCTCCCTCCCTCCCCCTCTACCTCTCTTCCTCCCTACTTTCCTCACCGCTCCCCTCTCCCTGGCCCTCTCTACCCTCTCTGTCTCCCTCTCTCCGCCATCCCTCCTGTCCTCTCCTCTTTCATCCCGTCGCTGTGTACCTGCTACCCCCCCCCCCCCCCCTCCATCCTCCTTCCATCCCTCTCTCCCTCTCTCCCCCTCCCCCTCCCCTACCTGCTCTCCCAGACAGGAAGTGGTGAGTGTGTGTGTGTGCGACAGCTTTATGGAGGGGAGTGGAGCTTTAACAGGAAGGGGGGAACTTGTGTGCTAAGCCGTTAAATTAGCATCTAAAGTGGCCAGTCTTCATTTATCTTCACCGGATGGAAACGTCAACCTTGATGAGGCATTTTTTTTTCCCCGGGAGAGAGACAGCGAGCACGAGAACGATCCTGTTTGTTTGAGTTTTCCTCCGCCCGTTAGTTAAGCTGACCACGGGCGTGGGGTTTAGATGTTTTTTTTATTGTTCGGTTTTGTTTCCAGAGCACAGCCAGGATCGTATTGTAAATTAGTGCACAAAATTGGAAGTTTTGATAAACCGCCGCTCGTGGTTCCCGCCGGAACGTCCGTTTTCATTGGCCGTAATTGTTTTCCAGCCGTGCGTAAAGCAACCGACCCCGACGGGACACTTGATCAAGGCTCACGGCTGATCGGACGAATATCGTTCTATGAATAAGGTCGTTTTTTTTCTACCGACACTTCGAGTTTAAAGAGTCACAAGACACCGGAACACAAGCGCCCACCTCTGGTCAAACACGTGTTGTTATGCTGTTGTCATTGCTGCTCTGTGATTGGCTGAAACTGGGGGGGGGGGGGGATGTCAGGCGATTACACAAAGTACGGCCAGCTTGAGCCGGGCCAATTTCGGCAAACACAGAACTGCTCGGGACTCGGTGAGCTGTGTTGCCGTGACTCGCGTCCAAAGTGACGGCAACACTCAATTACGCTTCCAAACCTAAGACAGCTGTGGCGAGTCACATCTTTGAGTACTTTATTATTAACACAAAGTACTTGTCACTTTGTGTTTTTTATTCGATTCTTCTTCCTATCCATTGTGTTATTATTATTATACTATGGCTATTTTGAAAGATAGATACGTGCAGGAGATATGTTATGATTATGAAAATGGAAAGGCGTTGAAAGGTGATAGCGTGGTGAGTAAATGATGGGTAGAAGAACAGTGGAGTAAATGAGATCACAGACGACGAGGTGAGACGATGACGTGGTGAGGAGAGAGAGAGGAAACGGAGGCGTAAAGGGAGGACACAATCAATCTATCAGGGCTTTACCATGCCGGTAGAACGTCATTGCCCTGACTTTATAGAGGGAGAGAGAGAGAGAGAGAGAGAGAGAGAGAGAGAGAGTAGGTTACTACATTTTTCACAAATCTTTGTCACCATTACCGGAAACGAAACGAATACATGTAATGGTTTACTGTATGTTTCATCGTCACAGACTGTGACTGTTAGACTCTGTCTGACTATGATACTGAATGAGGGAGATTAAATACTGAAATATAGTAAACCAGGGAGACAGGCACATACAGACAGACAGAGAGAGAGAGAGAGAGAGAGAGAGAGAGAGAGAGAGAGAGAGAGAGAGAGAGGGACATGCAAGATAGTTAGATGAAAAGAAAAACAACACCTGGAGAGTCAGATAGACTGAGATGGAGACGGAGATGGTGGTGGTGGTTGTGATAGCGGTGGTGGCGGTGGTGGCAGTGCCAGTGATGTTGGTGGTGGTGGTGGTGGTGGTGGTGGCGGTGACAGTGATGTTGTTGGTGGTGGTGGTGGAGGTGGTGGTGGTGGCGGCGGTGGTGGTGGTGACGGTGATGGTGGTGACGGTGGTGGTGGTGGCGGTGGTGGTGGTGACGGTGTTGTGGGGAGTAGCGTAGCGTACCGTGGTGTAGTAACTCAGCCTGCTCCCGCCGTTCATACCCTAAATAACGTTGCGATGTGGACAGCTTGTCGATACCACCGCTCCAGTGCAGCTGCGGCACCACCCTTGCTCCACCCTCCACCCCCGCCCTCTCTCTCTCTCTCTCTCTCTCTCTCTCTCTCTCTCCCTCCACCCACCCACCCCCGCCTACGTCAGGACCTGACCCTAAATCTCACTGCGTTATTTATTTATTTATTTATATCCTTACCCTCTTGTTTATTTATCTGTTTGTTTGTTTACCTGCGTTGAGCTGCCGGCTCCATGCGGGAGCACGGAAGGAACCGCACCAAACACACACACACACACACACACACACACACACACGACACACACCAGCACACACACACACCACACTCAGCACACCCACACACACACACAAACACAGACACACACGCACACACGCATAGACACTCGATGCATGTGCAGCTGATAGTGCCACATAAGACAAATGAACCAATGCCACAATGCATGGCCTGCTAACCATCACACACACTACACACACAGACACCACACACCACACGCACACACACACACCACACAACAACACACACACCAACACACGCACGCCACACACCACACACACCCACAACCAAACACAGACATCACACGCACAACCACACACGTAAGACCACTCGATGCAATGTGCAACTGGATATGCCACATAAGACAACATGAACAATGCCACAATGCATGCGCTGCACCAACACAACACACACACACACACACCACACCACACCACACGCACACACCACCATAGTACACCACACACAACACCCACACCACACCACACGCACGCAACACACCACACCACCACACAACAGGCAAACCACACAACCGCATAGAGGCAGGAAAATTAGATGGGCCATCCAAATCCCAGCGCAGGGATACTTTCCCCCTCTTTCAAAAATAAGAGTTGGGTGTGTATCAGCGAAGGGCCTCGACATGGCACTTACAATGACAAGCGGCGCCCAGATCCTGCTGACGAGGGCCCATCAAACCTTTAGCCCACAGTTCATCCACCACAGCCACGCGTAAATCAAGCACATTCGCCTTCTCAACGAGAAAAAAAATGGCATTCAATAAAATAACCCATGGCCTTGTTGACTGGAATCAACCTCGGGAAGAAATCCTTCAATTTACAATTCGCTGTGGAGACAATGAGCAGACACTAGCAGACGGTATATCAATGAGGCGGTGGTAGTGCAGCAATTAGAGGCGTTCTCTGACGAAAGGTTGCTGGTTCGATTCCACGGCCCCCCTAGCTTGCTCCCCCTGCAGCAAGTAACACCACCTAACACCCCAACTTCTCCCGGACCAGCTGGCTGTTGCCTTGCCTGATTGACACCACCGTCGGTGTGTGAATGCATGGGTGAATGAGAGGCAATGGTAAAGCGCTTCATAATGGTAAATGGATCGCATTTGTATAGCGCTTTAATCCAAAGTGTTTTCCAGTATAGCCTCACCCATTCATACACCGACGGTGGTGTCAACCATGCGAGGTAACAACCAATGTCAGGAGCAGTTAGGGTTCGGTGGTGTCTTGCTCAGGTACACCGCAACACTTAAGGCTGATACATACTCCGCGAGAACTTTGTTCTCACACCTCGGGCCCCGCCCACAAAATGACATCATTTTGTTCTCGCAGCCCTAGGTCAGGAGTTCTCGCAGTTTGTTCTCGACACATCATCCGGGCCGAACTTTGTTCTCGCGTCGTGTCCGAGAACTATTGTGTGCTTGGTCAATTTGAGAGGAGAGGGAGAGAAGAGGAGGAGGAGGTAGGGACTGAGAGACGGATGTATTAAGGTAGAGAGGGAGGGACGGAGAGAGGGAGGGAGGGAGGGACGCAAGGGAAGTGGGGAGGGGAAAGAGGGAGCGATAGAAGGAGGGAGGGATGGGAGAGAGGAGAGGAGATAGAGCGGGAAGTGAACGAGAGAGAGGAAGTGGGGAAGCGTGCAGCAGTTACTCCCCCCCACCCCGCCAACACCACCCCCACCTCCGCCGCCAACGCAACACAACAAACAGCCTCCATTAAACTTGGTTTTAATCACTTAATCCGCGGTTTAATACACAAGTAAACAAATAAAACCACATCTAAGTAAATGAAGAGTCGGAGTTGTTCGGTAATAGCTGGTAAATCTTTTCCCACCCTGCTTCCTAATGAGGAGTTGTCTCAGTCCTTCTCTCTCTCTCTGTAGCGCGGGGGGGAGATAGCGGCCCACCGCGCCGAACGCCGAACACCAACGCCTCACTCCGACGCTAAACGTTGGAGCCACCGAGAGACCACCGCACCACAGATGGCCGGCGAGGCAGCTGTTTGGTTTCTGAAGTTAAATTGTCATTTGTCGCGTTTAGCAAGATTGAGGACGTTCCAAGGATCTCAGCGATCAATAGCCAAGCTAACTACGAATGTAAGTGCTGTGTTGCCAAGTTGTTCCGCCCCCCCAAACCACCCCCCCTTGCAGGCAGACACAAGCATAGGATCGCTTAAGGAAGTCCCAGGAAACAAACAAACAATGACTCATAACAAAGCTCATACTGAATAAAATGAACAAAAAGGTTGACTCTGGAGTTCAATTTACATAACATAAACAGCAGAAGTACCATCAGCTGCTGTATCCTTAAAACTACTAATATTTCTTCAAATAAGATAAGATAAGATAGAGCTTTATTAATCCTGAAGGAAATTCTTTTGCGAGGTTGCTCAAATTACCAACAACATAAGCATAGCAATAGAATAACAAATACAATATAAAATTGACAAATTTACAGTGAATTAGCCTAAGGAAAAATGTAGGTAAGAAATGTACAGCATAATTCATACAGCAGAATTCCTCACAATGATGGCAGGACCGTTGTATTTCGACTTTTGAGATCTCCCCGTCTGCGTTACAGAGGACAGTAAAAGCACTGGATGGTATTTTTACTCTGTGACATACAGTAGGTCTGAGTCAACGTCCCGCCGGCTGCAAGTGAGCGACGCGTGAGGACGGTAAATATGGTGTTTGTCTGCGCTAATTGTGGTCGGTAATCCTTATTATTAAGAAGCGTTTGGACTGCAAATAGCTCCTCCTTCTATTCCTCTGTCAATGTGAGCTACAAAAAAAAAAGAAAAGAAAAGAAAAGAGGAAAATAAAAAAACAGGCTACAATACGTTTTATTTTTGAGTTGGATTTGATTATCCTTTTTTCTTGTATCTAGGCAACAGGAACATCGTCATTGGTCCTCTCTCCATCGGCGTCATCTACGCTTCATGAAATAATATATTTATGTAATTATATTTTGTATTTTACACATAACCCCTCCCCCTATCTATCTATCTATCTATCTGTCTATCTATCTATCTATCTATCTATCTATCTATCTATCTATCTATTTACCAGCATTCCGTCATACCTTAACTTCCTATAATGACTTCCTGGCCATTCTCATTCCATTCTTCCCCTTCGCTCTCTCCTCATCCTTCAATGTTAGAAAACAGCACAAAAAGCATTACAAACACACTGTGTTCACGCAGAGGCTGAAAGTTCACACTGTTAAAAGGCCTTTGTGACAGCCGCAGCTGCAAAGAAAAGAATATTCTAATTCCCCCAAAAGCAGATTAAAAGTGAGCAAGTTAAAGTGCGATATAGGAGTGGCGTGAGGTCATGACTGGCTGGGAATGAGGTTGTTTTATACATGAACAATAGCACGAAAAATGTTACTAAAAAAAAGGGCAGGATGGATAAAGACGTCAGAGAAGTCGAGGAAATCGTTTTTCTGACATTCGTGCCGCGTTCCTTTGTCAAAACAAATAGCAGTCTGCTTAACGATCTTCAAGGTCTGCAAACATTCACTCAAAGCGTTACAAAAACCAAATCGTTCAAATGCCTCAAATGTTATGTTTACCTTGTACAAACGCCATCCCATCCCACACACCACACACACCACACACACACACACACACACATACTGTACATATACCAAACACACCCACCCACTCACTGCACTCTGTTTGTTTGTTTGTTTTGGTTTTGGTTATCCCCCTTACTCTTATCTTAATCTTTATTCTTAAGCCTTGTATATCTCATCGCCGGCAAACTATTTTGATCATTGGCAAAATCGAAAATACGGACATGTATGTTTGAAACTGCATAACCCAGTTTGTTGATCACCCCTGCGAAACCAAAAATAATTCCACTGTTTCCTTGGCATGCCATTCGGAATGCAAGTCAATTACCGCATTAAATTACCCGTCATGTAATCCCACTCCCCACAGTTACCGTTTTGGCGATACCATCTGGCAGTGTGCGACAGATGAGTAGAGCAGAACAGACCAACGCGGACTGAGCAAAGAGAGAGCAGCATAGTGACGAGAGACGCAGAGAGACGAGACAGTGGCGCGGACGAGAGAGACCGGCAGCAAACGGAAGGGCTCACTGACCAGGCCCCGGCAGAAAAAAAACTGCACAAATTCTGCAGATGAGCATAAAATAGACATAATCAGTACCCACGCGATACTCGCCCCATACCTGTCCTTCTTCATTAACGTGTCTGTATGCACTGTGCAAGGACGACTTTTGCTGTAAAAGTGTTGGCCCTAAATAGAATAAATATTGGCAAGAAGAGGCACGAGGACATGCACAGAAGCAGAATTGTGTCGTCGGTAGAGCCAGCATTCATTCAATCACAATAGACTGTTCAAAAACAAGGGAAATTCCTCATCCGTAGACCCCCGCTCCTGACATTACATCAAAGGACAGAACTCAGTATAAATTGCAGGTGGATTGCCACCAGTGACAACCAGTCGAATAATTGTTATAATACAAACGGCTAGTACATCCTACTTCCATGCTACATACAGAACACCAGCACCCATTCTACATGTACATTTACACATGGAGGCATTTTTTGTCCAAAGCGACATTTTGCTTAAGAGAGGTGAAAGAACACTTATATTCGCTAATGGTACGCGTTTTTACACATTTGATTATAAGTATTGTTTTCAAGCCCTCATAATTGCCAGTGTTAAACAGACACAACGTTAATAATTGCCCTAGGTTAATCCTTGCTGCGTTTTCAGCAAACGATAGCCTAGGATATGATCAGCATGTTAGATAAGGGCATAAGAACACCAAAGATGGCGATGTGTGACGATGCCTAAGATAACAGTTTTTGGGACTAGCTTGGACAGAACAGCAAGATAGCTCAGGATAAGATGCTACACATACCTCAAGTGCTATTTTTAAGTGCGCCGAACAAACATTCCAAGAAACGTGCAACGATGCTACACCAATTTTAAATTGCTATTTTCAATCATGCTGCTGAACAAAGACCTTAAGAACCCGTGGCTAACGATGCCCCCCTCTCCTCTGATCTCCCATTCTGATAAGGGGTCGCGACCAGAAAACACCCACGGCCTCACACCCCTACACCACGTTGTCAGTCCCTCCCCTTCCACCCCCGCCTCCCCCCACCGACCCACCATCGGCCCCGCCTGGCCCTCACCCTACTCGTAAAAACCGCTCTAATCACCCCCCCCCCCACACCCCCCTCCACCGCCGGCCCGGCCCAACCCATCCAAGGACGAATCATCAAACACCACAATCACCACTCAGGGCAACACAGTGCAAGCTATAGAGACGCCACACTTTGATGACTTAGGACAGGAAGTCCTCCTATAGGACGGTTGAGCGTAAATGGGCGCACAGGAAGTGGGCTTCCACGAGTATTGGCGTTCTGGGGTTAGGCGGTGCACCCTCGAATCTTCACCGGTTCAAATCTTCGATCAGAAAGACGCACGAGTAGTCCGATGATTGGTCTTTCACCTCAAATCGCGTCGATCTGTACAACACATTTCCCGTGCTCGTTGTAACAGCCGGGACAGTCCATTGAGACAACGGGTGTTCCGCATGAGTGACCATCTTTCGCTTGGCTTCTAGAGGTTAAAAAGCCGCATAAGTCTGTAAGCTATATATGTTATTTTGTCGGGTATGAGGCATTGACCCGCAGCCTTCTGTGCGGCCAATTTGCCAGTCTTTATGTTTCGCTTTCAATAACCAATCTCCGTCATCTGTTTGTCCTGATAGCCCCTTGCTGTAATGGTAAGTGGCCCGAGCCAATCCTATCTCGCGTTCCCACAGTTCAGCAGCACATTCTGAGCTCTGAGTAGCGTTACACCAATGTCAGCGAAAAACAACCAACAACTTCACAAAGTTTGGCCAGAATTTTCGAAACCGCTTAACAGAGGATCCACAAAAAAACAAGTTCTAATGGAAACTGTCGTCAACAGCAGCCTGTCATCTGATACCACTGACGCCTGTGAAAAATTGATCCTCTCTGTCCGGTTCACTCCCCGGTAGTGCACTTTGAGCTATTTCTGGCTAAATTGCTTGTTGCCGCCACTTTCGTTCTATACTATTAACCGAACACAAATTAATCGAACATGCGCTATTTATAGACTATGTATATTTTATCAGTAATGCTTCCTACGATTATTCGTCATCGGTGACGTTTTGCGTCATGCAGCGGAATGGCCAGATGATCAATCTTGACAGCAACGTCCTTGTGGTATGAAGTCACCAGGACCGTCCTTATAGGGAAGTTAACGATACGAGGGTACAGACGTTCCTTATAGGGCAGTTTAACTATTACGAGGTACAGGAGTCCTCTCTGAGGAGTTAAGATCAACGACCGGTACAGGACGTCCTCTATAGTGAGTTAAGATACGAGCGTTACAGGAAGTCCTATAGGGAGTTAAGATACGAGTACAGAAGCCCTTATAGGGAGTTAAACTACCGAGTACAGGACGTCAACTTAATAGGGAGTTAGATCACGAGGTACAGAGAAGTCCTTATAGGCAGTTAAGATACGACGGTACAGACGTCCTTATAGGGAGTTTCTAAGATACAAGCGGTACAGCGACAGTCCTTTATAGGGAGTTAAAATACGATGTACCAGGACAGTCCTCTATAGGGAGTTAAGATACAACGGCTACAGGACATCTTATAGGGAGTTAAGATACAGTTACAAGGAAGCTCCTTTCTAGGAGTTAAGATACGATGGTACAGGAAGTCCTCCTCGTAGCGGAGTTTTAAGATACGACCGTCACAGGAAGTCCTTATAGGGAAGTAGATACAAGGCTACAGGAACGTCCTTATAGGGAGTTAACGATACGACCGGTACAGACGTCCTTCCTATAGGGACTTTAAGATACGAGGTACAGGACAGTCCTTCTAGGGAGTTAAGCATACGAGTACAGGACGTCCTTCATAGGGAGTCTAAGATACGACCGGTACAGGAAGTCCTTCTAGGTGATTAGATACCAGGTACAGCGAAGCTCCCTTTACTAGGGATTAAATACGATTACAGGAAGTCCTTATAGGGAGTTAAGATTACGACGGTACAGGCAGCCGTCCCTTATAGGGAGTTAAAGATACGAGGTACAGGAAGTCCTTATAGGGAGTTAAGATTACGAGGTACAGAAATCCTTATAGGGAGTTAAGATTACGAGCTGGTACAGGACGTCCTTATAGGGAGTTAAGATACGAGCTACAGGAAGTCCTTCGTATGGAGTTAAGATACGAGGTACACGGACGTCCTTATAGGGAGTTAAGATACGAGTACAGGAGTGCCCTTCTAGGGAGTTAAGATACGACGCTACTAGGAATCCTTTATAGGAGTTAAGATAACGAGGTACAGACAGTCCTTGATAGGGAGTCTAATATACGAGCTACAGGACGTCCTTATAGGGAGTTAAATACAGACAGGAAGTCCTGTATAGGAGTTAAGATAAAGCGTACAGGAACGTCCTTATAGGGAGTTAAGATAACGAGGTTACAGGACTCCTTATTAGGAGTTAACGATACGACCGTACAGCGTAAGTCCTTATAGGGAGTTAAGGTACGACGTACACGGAAGCTCCTTACTTAGGAGTTAAATACGAGGACAGCGACGTCCTCTATAGGGAGTTAAGATACGCCACGTACAGGACCGTCCTATAGGGAGTTAAGAATGACCGTACAGATCCTTATAGGGAAGTTAATATATGAGCGTACAGGACGTCCTTTATAGGGAGTTAAGATACGAGGTACACGACGTCCTTATAGGGAGTTAAGCATTACGAGTTACAGGGAAAGCTATAGGGATTAAGATACGGGGTACAGGACGTTTCCTTATAGGGAGTTAAGATACCGACGGTTACAGGGAATCCTCTATAGGGAGTTAAGATCACGATGGTCACAGGACGTCCTTATAGGGAGTTAAGGATTACGAGCGACAGGAATCCTTACTATCAGGGAGTTTAAATACAAAGTACAGGAAGTCCTTATTAGGGAGTTAAAGATACAAAGTAACAGAAGTCCTTATAGGAGTTAAGATACGAGGTACAGGACGTCCTTATAGGGAGTTAAGATACGACAATACAGGGAAGTTCTTAAAGGGCAGTAAAGATTGT
>PIJE02006400.1:12500-15354 GCA_002895965.2 Coryphaenoides rupestris
CACACACACACACACACACACACACACACACGCACACACACACACACACACACACACACACACACACACACACACACATGGGCTTTCTCTGGACATCCGTCTCCATAACATGGAGCACGACCATTATCAGCTCAAACTATCACTCTCAGAATCAATCGATCTATTTCCAAGCGACTCTGTGGCACAGGTTCGATTCCCGGGGCCTTTACTTTATAATAATAATAATAATAATAATAATATCATAATAATAAACTTTATTTGTACAGCACTTTTCAATACACGTAACAAAGTACTTCACAATAGTCCAGTAAAACACACACACACAAGAAGAAGAAAAATGTACCCAATTACCCAATAAAAGCTTTTTTATTAAAATATCCATAAACAAATCCAAATATTTTTTTCTACCCACTGCCTTCAGGAGACTATCAAAAAAAGGCACAAAAAAACAAACCCATAAATAAATAAATACAGATCTATGTTGTATATTTAATTGGTTTATTATTCAAACGAAGCCCCATCAGGTCTACCTGTTAGGTAGATCCGGTGGTGTGTGTGTGTGTGTGTGTGTGTGTGTGTGTGGTGACATTAGCCCACTGTGTCTGCTGTTTGACCTTTGACCTCTTAAAGGCTGATCTCCGGTCCGGGCGGCTGTCACCCCTGATGGCGGCCGCAAATTGGTTTCACACACACACATGCACACACACACACACACACACACACATGTGGTGTCATCGCTGGCAAATTGGATCTCAAAGGTCAATTTGGGCTTCTAATTAGCCTTACGTACCCTTGGGTTGGTCGGGGTGGTGGTGGTGGAGGGTGGAGGGTGGAGGGTGGGGGGGTCGACACCCAGAAGAGTGGTCATCGTGTGTGTGTGTGTGTGTGTGTGTGTGTGTGTGTGTGTGTGTGTGTGTGTGTGTGTGTGTGTGTGTGTGTGTGAAATGTTCCACGATGTACACAATGGAGCCTAACAGCGGCCAGACCTGCACTAATATCAGCAGACCCTAAACTTTGGAACAGTCTCCCCACTGGTGTCTGTGAAAGGTGCAATATAAATAAACTTGACTGACTTACTTACTTACTTACTTAGTAAACATGGGCAGCATCGTCCTGTTAAAGTATTCAGAAGTTTGATTGATAATATTATACCCTTTCTGACTCACCTGTTTGGTTGCTGATCGAACCGCCACGTATATTTATTCATTTATTCCTCTTGGATATTCAGCAAACACAACCGACAGCCTTGGTTTGTTCTTCAGCTGAGGCAAAAAAGTTTTAACAGAAAAGCGCAAAGAGTGGGAAAAGTTCGACCGACTTCGGCAAACTTTTAATTCGAAAAGGGGATTAAAGCGTGATTAAGGTGTATTTTTATTTTCAGCGATTATCGTCACGTCGCTGTCCTTTGCCGTCGAAGGTTTCCCAATGTCGTCGCCCCCGCGGGAGTACCGCCGTTATTTTCCGATTCACACATTTTATTTTAATCCGTAATTATAGTTACGTATCAATGATCAAGTTAGGGTCGAGGTTAGCGATCCAAGAGCCTTTACTTCTATTTTCTATTTTACCGGAAAAGTTGTAAGATTCGTGTAGCGTGTACTACAGTACTGTTGGGCTCATTATTAGCACCGTGTACCGTGATGGAGTGAAAGCCGTTGGCCACGAAAAAGTCTCAAGATAACGTCCAACTCCTCGGAGACTCAAGGCAAAGCCCGCGTTGTTGAGGGGGGAGAAAAAAAAATAAAGTTGCAGTCCAGCTCTGAGCGTTTATGATAGAGATTTTTAATTGGGGCTCTATGGGGATTGTACTGTATGTGTGTGTGTGTGTGTCAGTGTGTGTGTGTGTGTGTGTGTGTGTCTGAGTGTGTGTGTGTGTGTGGTGTATGTGAAATTAATGATGTTTACTTTGTAAAATGGTTTTCCTGAGCACTCATCAAATTTAAAAACAGAACCATATGCACACTTCCTCCCTCCCTCCTTCCCTCCCTGCCTCTATCCTTTCCTTCCTTCCTTCCTTCCCTCCCTCCCACCCTCCCACCCCTCCCATTCCCTTAAAACTTCGACCCCTCAGCATCCTCCTCCTCCTCCTCCTCCCTGGTCGCCACGGGCAACAAGTGACGTTGCGGCGGGTTCAAGCGGGCGGTGTAGCGTTGTAGCGCCGTTAGCACCGGCGTTAGCACCTAGCCACCCGCGGGGGAGAGAGTGGATGGTGGGAGATGGAGGGATGGAGGGATGGAGGGATGGAGGGATGGATGGAGGGGGTACTTGGCCCAGGATAGTCTGAGTCCGTCAAAGCGACTATTATCTCCATTCGTGCCAATGGCAGACAGGTTTTTTTTTATTGGTCATCAATTAAAATCATATTGTAACTTTATTGGTGGTAGTAGTAGCCGTGGCGGGGCCCCAGTGTTCAATCCATTAGCCGAGTAGTGGGAGCGCAATATACGCGGACGCCAGCCCACTGCAGGGGGCGGGGCTCGGCTGCCCGATTGGCTAACGAGACAACCTCTGAAATCCCCGAGGCGCCGGGTCCGATTGGCTGGCAGAAAAAGTGCCAATGCCGACAACAACATCGCGCGGCGTAATAATCGCTGTCAAGGCTTTGGCGCCGACGACCGCCGTCCGGTTCACTTCGGTTCAGTTCAGTTCAGTTCGGTTTTTTTCTGCCCACTGCTACTACCGCTCAGCTTTCTTTTAAATATCGTTCAATATCTTAATGAACAATAAAAAAAAACCTGTCTGCCATTGGCACGATTGCGGGCCGTACTTTGTGCCCAGGACGTAGGTCTATGATCCTCATATAGCGACTCACTGATCTCGGCATAGGTCCGTGGTAGCGTGTGTGGCTCAAGGC
>PIJE02006401.1:0-15341 GCA_002895965.2 Coryphaenoides rupestris
GGGCGGGGGGGGGGGGGGGGTGGGGGATAGCCCGGGTGTCGTCCATCCTACAAACACACCGCACCACGCACACACGCACCACGCACGCCCGCACGCACACACACACACACACACACACACACACACACACAAGACACACACACACACACACACACAACACACACAGCAGCAGCACACACAGGTATAGCCAGTGGGGTGTCACTTGCTGGTTTGCTGTGATGTAACCCACACCCCCACCCCCACCCCCCCCCCCCCCCCCCTTTCCATTTCTCGTATTTTTTTCTTCTTCTGTGTGTTAATCTCCTCTTTATGCCCTTGCAGAAACACACACACGCGCACACACACACACACCGAAAAAAAGAAAAGCCCCCCCCCTCCCCTTGCTATTTCTTTCCTTGTCGGCAGATGAAAACCAGCAGACTCCCAGAAGCTTCCAGAACATGACAAGCGGTGGCTCCCCCTGCTACATCTCATCTGCCGCGAGCGCTCCTCTGTTCTCCGTGAGAGGGCCTGCACCGCGCGTGTGCGTGCGCGTCTTTGCGTCTGTCTGTGTGTGTGTGCGTGTGTGCGTGGTGCGTGTGCGTGTGTGTGTGTGTGTGTGTGTACACAAGGCCCTGTACCGTGACAGGTAATGATTCACAACACACGGCAGGCTTTGACAAAGCAAAATGAACGTCGACAATGGCCCAACACCAGCACAGTGGTGAACTGCCCGGAGAGAGAGAGGAACCCCCCCCACCACCCCCCTCCCTCCACCCACTCCCCCCCCCACCCCTCCCACTCCTTCCGCATAAACAGATACATGCTGACCTGGAGTGGGGCGGATGGGGGACAGGGGATGCAATGCAACCCTAGTCCCCTCCGCCCCCCTTCCTGTCACACTGTAGTGTTAAAGGTTTGTACTGGTTTATATCTCCCCCCCCACCCCCCAACACACACACACACACACACACCACCACCACCACCACCCATTGTGGTTGGAGCTCCAGCAAAACTACTGGTGTCTGGACTGGAGTGGGGCGGATGGGGGACAGGGGATGGGGGATGGGGGTGATGTGATGTGACCACCATTTATCTACGTGAAGCCCCCCCAACCCCCCCAGGGTGGTAGTTCCTGGGTATCCCCTGGGAGACCTGGCAGGTTTGTTGTGGGGTGTGTTAGGTAAGATAGATACCGCGGCTTGGCTGCTGTCATTACTCTACCTGCTCTCCACTGAGCGTTTGGAGGGCGGGGGGTTGTTTTCTCGGTCATATTTTAGTGGTATCCGACCAACACGATGTGGTCGTGGTGGTGGAGGATTGGGAACGAGGTGGTTGGGTCAAAACGTCAACAATGCTCGAACCGCCGGCTTCGTCTCGCTTGTCTTTTCTCTTCCCGCTCAATCTAACCGAGGTTGCGACGGTTGCCGAAGGCTGCCTTGGGCGTGGGAAAAACATGATGGAGCGTTGGAGCTGGCACCTCATTTTTTCATTTCGGGCTTCTCACGATCCACACAATATCGGCTACCGTGTCTGCTACGATTAGTATGATAACCATAACCTTAACCTTCACAGGCAATGTTTCTCCCACATTTCACATAATGATGGAGCATGAACCAATTAAAGGAAAGTCTCACAGCTTCTCATGCGACAACAGTGCTACTGCCAGTGTGTTCTTCTTCCATTTGGGGTCAGTACCTCTGTTTGTGTGATTCTCTATTCTATGAGTTCCCCGGGTGCCAGACATGAAACAAATTGGCATACAAAGGCGGCGTGCTGCAGCCATGGAGGCAAGCAAACAAACCGGATCAACTGAGATTGTACTCGATTCTACCCGCCCTAACAATCCTCTTTTCAAAAAAAGCTCCATGACCAGAGCCGTGCAAAAACACGGGTAGTCCTTGAAGTTGCATTTGAAAGACAGAGACAACTCAGGGCCCAGAAGGATTTCAAGACGGATGTCAAATTGGAAAATTTTCTCCTGGTAAGCATTGAGCTTCAGCCAACATGAGCTTGTATCTGCGTGAATATAAACATAGCCAGCAATGCATCGAGCTGACATTGACAGAGTTATAATAAATCCACATTTACGTTTACATTTAGGGCATTTGGCAGACGCTTTTATCTAAAGCAACTTACAAAGAGTACATTTGTTGAAGGAGACAGCAATATATTGCTGTGGTACATGAGCTGATTTATAATTTGCAAACAATAAATAAATTGCAAATATATGCATTAGCTCATGAATTTGCAGTGTGAGAAGTCGGTGTCATTTGTCAGTCAAAATAGAATAATTGCACTCTCAAAATATCATCTTGAGCTCTTCTTTGTTCAGTGTCCTCAACCTGGCAACCCGCGTGAGCCTGGATTCTAGGGAGGAGGGGGGCGGGTGGAGACAACTTCGAAATATTGTGAATTTGGACTGCAGTACCCATTTCAAAATGTGTGTCAGTTTTCATATCATACCTTTAAGATAACAAGATGGCAATCAAACAAAATAAGACATGACTTCCGAATGTTGTGCCAAACTGTCAAACAGTCAGAGAAATCTCCTTATTTAAGAGTCACAACAAGAACAAAGGTTGACACCCACGCCAACATTTGCAAATGATTTACAGTGTCGGCGAAACAGGCATGTTAGTAATGCATATCCAACAGATTTAGCTGTAGAAGAAGATTAAACTGAAGATCTAAGGTTGGCAACATGTCTTGTTGTGGGACGTCGACGCAGTCAAGTTACGAGGCGAGGAGACAGGTGTGACTCTTCTGCTTATTTGTCTCTTGTCATTTATTAATACTGCAGGTGAATTACAGAAGCCATTTCAAATCACACACCACGTCCAGACATTGGATATGATTCTTCGTTATAGCGAAAAAGAGGCGCTCTCTGTCGTATTAAATGCGCCCACGTGTAATAATTTGTAAACAGACGTGTGCCAAGCGGGGAGTTGCAGGAGGTCAAACAGAGTCTCAGATTTCAGCGGCTTTAAGTTGCCTGTATCAGGGAATTATGGGTATGTGGGAACGGGCCACTCAGCAGAACTGCTGGCATGCTGGCTGCATGGTGATGGCGGCCATATGCTTGGTGGTGTAGGGGGGCTGTCGTGACCCCGTGCGACCTTGGCCGGGCTCGCCTTCGCACGTGGTCCTGATGCCGCCGCCAACGAAGGCAAAATACAGCGCTCCTCCATCATCGCCTGTCCTTTACGGTGTCATGTGAACATTATTGATCCCTTTGAAATTGTTAAATAAACAATTTTAGTATCGATCGCTAAGGCATTTGCCGATGGTGACGGCAAAGACCCCGTTTTGTTGGCACCCTATTTCCTGTGTTGTTCTCCTCTGTGCGCCACCTACTGCTGACTACTGGCTGCTACGCCCTATTGACAGTGTTAGTGAATGGAGTGAACCCAGCGAAACCCCCAACATATTTCCCATCTCTATGGTAGTTACAGTGGATTGCATGAACAGCACATTACAGTAACATTCTTACACCGTCGTTGCCCTTCACTGCACCGCTGTCAAAGCTGCTGATAACAACCTGTCAGGATGAACCATCCTATTCCTGACATTATTATCCGATACAGGACCGATAATTGACACTAAGGGAATGCCAAGATGCATGATAGGTGTCATTTATTCAGAAGTGTCTAACCAGCACACACCCCGACACAATTATTGGAATCAAACTTCCCTCGGAACCAAAAAGGTAATTCCGTCTGTGTCAGCGCTTCAAATTTTATTCCAATTTTGATTCATACCAAAGTATTGGCACTAATTGTCCTCTAAATACTGCACCCAAAGAAGCCATGCTTAGCATCGTGATGTATAATGGCTACTATTACCAGGGTTGGGCGATATCTTAAAAAAACCTAAAGCGCTTTATGTGTTTGAATGACCTAATACCCGTCGGATTGGTTGCCCCCACTGTCTTATGATGTACTCATGCCCACACAAGCATTGGTAAGGTCGGATAAACGTTTCCATGAAAGTTGTGAAGACCCATCACCTTTTACTGTTTAACCGCTTAGAAACACACAAGCGCCTATTGTGAAAATGAATTGTGAACTACTCTCGAATGCAATAACCCCCCAACTCCAAAACGGTAGGGAAGCAAGTAGAGGTGCACCAGCACAAGATACATACAGAGGGATCATTGGGCAATAGCGTCTTATGAGGTTATTGTGTGCGTGGCTGCAAAATGCGTTTGAGCGCGAGATAAGTGCAGTTTGGACATCCATGCCTCTCGCGACTAAACGCTTGGTGTTTGATGCCTAAACCGATGTTGCCCCACTGTCTTATGATGTACTCATGCCCACACAAGCATTGGTAAGGTCGGATAAACGTTTCCATGAAAGTTGTGAAGACCCATCACCTTTTACTGTTTAACCGCTTAGAAACACACAAGCGCCTATTGTGAAAATGAATTGTGAACTACTCTCGAATGCAATAACCCCCCAACTCCAAAACGGTAGGGAAGCAAGTAGAGGTGCACCAGCACAAGATACATACAGAGGGATCATTGGGCAAATAGCGTCTTATGAGGCTATATTGATGTGCCGTGGCCCTGCAAAATGCGCTCGTTTGAGCGCGAGATAAGTGCAGTTTGGACATCCATGCCTCTCGCGACGGTAAACGCTTGGTGTTTGATTTGTGCTAAACCGATGTTGCCCCAATACCGTCTATCTGATGTTCTGCTGTGCCACCTATACGAGATGTCATTGGCTAAGGTCGGATTAAACGTTTTGCATGAAAGTTGGTGAAGTAGACCCATCACCTTTTTACTGTTTAACCGCTTACAAAGGCACACAAGCGCCTATTGTGACAAGAAAGTGTGAACCACTGACCCATCACCTTTTACTGCTTATAATCCGCTTAGAAACACACAAGCGCCTATTGTGACAACTTGAAAATTGTGGAAACTCTCACGTGTATTCTCGAATGCCAATAACCCCCCAATCACCCATGGCCGAGAAAGCTGGATCTAGGGAAGCAAGTAAAGAGGTGCACGCAGGCACAGATTACCATAACATAAGAAGGTGCAGTAATTTAGGCTGGACAAGTCGTTCTTATGGATAGGTTATTGACTATGTGGCTAGTGTCGCGTCTCATCGGCTTCGCTGGTTGTCAAAGTCGCGTCTTGATGTGTCGCAGTTTCGAGTCGATATAGCTGCCAATTGTTGTGGACCAATTCTAGCATTATCATTAGTGGAAAAAATGTGTTGTTCGCTAGCTAGTATTTCCCGCGAGATTTTTCATATAAACACGCATTCAGGAGCTATGTGTATATTGATAGCCTTTATGAACTTGAGAGAGAGAAAAGTATTTAGCGAACACACAACTGAGTTAATAGAGTTACACTCTATCACCATCAAACACAGCGTTGTATGGCTACAAGAGTCTGGATTAATGATACGTTATTCTAACGATGAAATGTTATATGAAGACCCATTCAGCTTATATTATTACAGCACTGTGTATTAAATCATATACACGCATTTAGTTATTAAGGTAAAATAAGCATTCTAATCATATAATCATAATACGTTTTATTTATATTGCACCTATTAAAAACAGTTGCATCGCAGAGACTCACATGAAAAAACACCTTATTTCTGCATGACAAGAAGTGTTGACGTACTGGTGTCTGTGTGTCTCAGTGTTAAACAGAAACTAATCCATAAAACCTTTCCTGTCTATTCCAAGTCTGTGCATTCATGACAAAAGAGAAAAGCAGAGGTGATCATATGTGTGAGTCAGAACTGTGAGAACTGAGAGAAGGAAGTAGGAATCTGGGTTAGACAGACGCCCCGAGTGTTAACTGGTTCATATGGTGAGAGAGCATATATTGGCTCAACACACGCAATCTGATCTTAATAACAAACAACCCGCCATGCATTTTTAATGGCTGTGTTTTAAACGTTACTGTAGCCTGTATTGCAAGTCTTTCAAGGGCTGGGTAGCATCCAAGCCTTTAACATGGTGATTTAACAGTGATGAAAATGTAGGTGATTTTAATGAATAGAATAAATAATAAAAGCTCGACTACAGGCGTCATCATTACGCGCGTATTATTGGAATGAAAGCCGTCTCAGTGTGCGTGCTGTTGGGGGGCCGAGGAAATAATTACCGTGGCTTTGTGTGAAAATACACGACGCCCCTGGAGCCCGGGCCTCGGTGGCAGGAGAGAGACCACCTTAGGCGGCATCGTTCTGGAGGGAAGAGACCAATTTGAAGGGGGGGGGGGGGGGGCAGATGAGTCAAAAGAGGGTTGACAAATGGGGTTGATTGTAATGGCTGTGTGTTGGTGTGTCATTATCACCACCAGATTGCTTTAAAAAAAAAAATTAAGTTCAATGAAGGTTAAAGCAAAATTACATTCAGATTTTTCTTTTTGTCAATATTTGTGAGTCTGCCCATTTCCAAAGTGGGCAGAATCGAAGGTTGGTGTTATCTTTTAAGGATGTCATATTTGTTCTAATTAATAAATGATTGCAAAGAGAATTTTTTTTTGATTGTTCTCCAGATCCTAGTTGCAATTTTACCATCTGGCAAACTTGTTCCTTGAAACATGGAAAAGTGTTGCTGTGCCAGTGTTCAAACGCTCGATCCATCAGAACATGTTCAATACGTATGACTGTTTGCCGCAGCAGTACCGCTATTTATTATCAGGACTTCTGTGCTCTTATAGCTTACATGCAACTGCTGTTCTTTTGATGATGGGGGAACGTTTCTTCACTCAATTTCATATTGCGAAAAGATCAGTTATAGACATATTTTAGTCAGACTGTACATAGTTGATGTTTTCCTTATATTTTCAAATATCAACATTCCATTTGAGCACTTAACTCACATAAAACTTGCTTTGGATCCTCCATCAGAGCAGCTCCTTTCTCTAAAGGTATTATGTCTAAGAATCAGAAAGTCCTTCTCATTACCGCCCCCTTTGGCCGGTAAGTGAACTGTCGCCTGCTGGAGCTCGTAATTGCATTCAGAGCACTGGAGTGTGAGCTCAATAGAGTTGAGACAATAACAACCATAAACTAATGTTAGTTCTTCATGAATAAACATTGCACACATTTAAAAGTTAAATTACATCATGTTCATATGTTGGCATTTAAAGTGATTTATGCGTGTACCAATCCTACACATAGTCCCTTTAAGTGGGTCAACCCACCGGGTCCATTTGGACTGGGAGCCTGGGCCTGGCATCTGGGCTCCAGCTCCGTGGTTCATTATTCTGTAATGCTGTGCTGTGCTGCAGTATCAATATGTCATTGTTTACCAGTGTTTTGTAACGGTACAAAAAAATCAAACCAACCAGGACGACTGTCTGTCTGTATGTATGTCACCGTCGTCCAGCAGGCGATGGACATTTCCTCTAATCAGAACCAGAATGTGATCCATTGCAAATATGACATAAAGAAAGATATTAAAGAAACAATATGAAACTGAACTGAAAGTGTGGAGGTGTGCAACATGTCAATAAGGGAAGGAGAGTGTGTTGTGCTATGCTCCTTGGTCATCGCTGGGAGCTGTGGCTGTCTGGGCAGAAAAAATAAAACACTGTTAGTTGAAGCTGTTGTCAGCATCCTATGAACTCAGCGAACTCTCTGGTCTGGTTGTGTGAGCAGCTCCACTGACCTCTGATTGTCCTAAAGTTTCTTCTGCTCACAGCAAGGTTCGGCTGAAGGGCTGCAGTGGTAGTTACTATAGTTCACTTAGCTTTGTTCCATTTTCCATCAAATCTATTATGTTTCTCCTATGTCTTGTAAAGCAGCACTAAATAGCCGAGTGCACGCATCAGCCAATCATGGTTGAGCGCCGCTCTTGTCCTCTCTCTCTGTCTCTCTCTCTCTCTCTCTCTCTCTCTTCTCTCTCTCTCTCTTCCCCCCCCCCCCCCCCCCCCCCCCCCCCCCCCCCCCCCCACCCCCCCCCCCCCCCCCCCCCCCCCCACCCCCCCCCCCCCCCCCCCCCACCCCCCCCCCCCCCCCCCCCCCCCCCCCCCCCCCCCCCCCCCCCCCCCCCCCCCCCCCCCCCCCCCCCCCCCCCCCCCCCCCCCCCCCCCCCCCCCCCCCCCCCCCCCCCCCCCCCCCCCCCCCCCCCCCCCCCCCCCCCCCCCCCCCCCCCCCCCCCCCCCCCCCCCCCCCCCCCCCCCCCCCCCCCGCCCCCCCCCCCCCCCCCCCCCCCCCCCCCCCCCCCCCCCCCCCCCCCCCCCCCCCCCCCCCCCCCCCCCCCCCCCCCCCCCCCCCCCCCCCCCCCCCCCCCCCCCCCCCCCCCCCCCCCCCCCCCCCCCCCTCCCCCCCCCCCCCCCCCCCCCCCCACCCCCCCCCCCCCCCCCCCCCCCCCCCTCTCTCTCTCTCTCTATTCACTGCCTTTATTTAATGAAGCCGTGTGCTTGGCTGACGCGCGTTTCATTTCCTTAAGCACACTCCAAGTCTGTTGTCTTTAGTCTGGAAGCAATCAAGATGTCTGCCACAGGGCTGCCACGCCCAGCCCCTCTCTGAGACAGATACATACGCAAGACAGGGCCCACTCCAGGTGTCTCCGAGCACGCCGAGCCCAGGGACCCGTCAATAACGCACTCAATGCCACCATTTTGTTCAGCCGAAGCAGGCCAGGGGAGAGAGAGACGCGGGGAGATGGGCGGTCAGTCACGGTTCAGGGTCCAGGAGAACCTTCTGGGTGTCAAGCTAGCGTTTGATTCCTTGTTCCATTTTAACACCTGCTAGAGGGGCAGCAGGGCTTTAGGCCTTCATTCATTCGTCTCATCGTTGTCATGCATCGAAGTTTCCTTCAGTGGTTATTTCTTGGATCAGGATTTTTCTGATAGCTCACTGGTGGTGGCTGGTGCATGTCCATGGCATCGGTGTCATGCATGTTTTCCTTTAGTCACTGTGTTTAAAAGATGCACTTTGCCTGCAGTGAACTCCTGGAATAGCTCCAGATCAACCAAAGTCACTCTTCTATAACAACCAGAATAATACTTATGTCTGTATATATATCTGTGTTGTGTAACACTGTCACAACTCTGACACTATGGGTGACCATGGTATTATGCCACCGGTGTTGTCGCCTTCCTTCAGGCGACCTCTTGTGTATTGTGGAATAAGTAAATCTGTACGAAGCTCTAATCATCACGAGCACACTGTCGCAATCACTAATCCCCGGGCATGAACCTCAAGAGAGTAACAGGTATAGTGAGTGAAGGCCCACAAGTAATAGTGTTGATCGGTGGCCATTCCTTCAGGCGAGCCGCAGCACACCAAGATGCCATTACAGGAGGGCAGTACATCGGGCACGCAATAGCGTCGATGAAGGTTATTCACGTAGTAGGACGATTTAGGATCTGGGTTTCTACTACACGTAATCATGTCGGAGAGCACGCGGAACGAAGGAGATAAGTGCAGTCTCATTGGACATCCCGCACATGCCTCTCACTGCGATCTCTGACACAAAAGCACCTACGTCGCTATTTTGACATCAGCTTGAGCTATATGAAGGACGCATGTGGATATTGTCGCTCTTTGAGTCCCCACTGTCCTGTTGAGAGTGTATGTGTAGCTTTACTGTAACAGCACACTAATATACTACAAAGCCAATTGCGGCAGCGTATGGGAAGTCAAGTAAGCAGGTTAAGAGCACCAGCACAAGATACATACAGAGGGATCATTGGGCAATAGCGTCTTATGAGGTTATTGTGTGCGTGGCTGCAAAATGCGTTTGAGCGCGAGATAAGTGCAGTTTGACATCCATGGCCTCTCGCGACTTTAAAGCTTGTGTTTGATGCTAAAAACGCGATGTTGCCCACTGTCTTATGATGTACTCATGCCCACACAAGCATTGGTAGAGTCGGATAAACGTTTCCATGAAAGTTGTGAAGACCCATCACCTTTTACTGTTTAACCGCTTAGAAACACACAAGCGCCTATTGTGAAAATGAATTGTGAACTACTCTCGAATGCAATAACCCCCAACTCCAAAACGGTAGGGAAGCAAGTAGAGGTGCACCAGCACAAGATACATACAGAGGGATCATTGGGCAATAGCGTCTTATGAGGTTATTGTGTGCGTGGCTGCAAAATGCGTTTGAGCGCGAGATAAGTGCAGTTTGGACATCCATGCCTCTCGCGACTAAACGCTTGGTGTTTGATGCCTAAACCGATGTTGCCCCACTGTCTTATGATGTACTCATGCCCACACAAGCATTGGTAAGGTCGGATAAACGTTCCATGAAAGTTGTGAAGACCCATCACCTTTTACTGTTTAACCGCTTAGAAACACACAAGCGCCTATTGTGAAAATGAATTGTGAACTACTCTCGAATGCAATAACCCCCCAACTCCAAAACGGTAGGGAAGCAAGTAGAGGTGCACCAGCACAAGATACATACAGAGGGATCATTGGGCAATAGCGTCTTATGAGGTTATTGTGTGCGTGGCTGCAAAATGCGTTTGAGCGCGAGATAAGTGCAGTTTGGACATCCATGCCTCTCGCGACTAAACGCTTGGTGTTTGATGCCTAAACCGATGTTGCCCCACTGTCTTATGATGTACTCATGCCCACACAAGCATTGGTAAGGTCGGATAAACGTTTCCATGAAAGTTGTGAAGACCCATCACCTTTTACTGTTTAAACCGCTTAGAAACACACAAGCGCCTATTGTGAAAATGAATTGTGAACTACTCTCGAATGCAATAACCCCCCAACTCCAAAACGGTAGGGAAGCAAGTAGAGGTGCACCAGCACAAGATACATACAGAGGGATCATTGGGCAATAGCGTCTTATGAGGTTATTGTGTGCGTGGCTGCAAAATGCGTTTGAGCGCGAGATAAGTGCAGTTTGGACATCCATGCCTCTCGCGACTAAACGCTTGGTGTTTGATGCCTAAACCGATGTTGCCCCACTGTCTTATGATGTACTCATGCCCACACAAGCATTGGTAAGGTCGGATAAACGTTTCCATGAAAGTTGTGAAGACCCATCACCTTTTACTGTTTAAACCGCTTAGAAACACACAAGCGCCTATTGTGAAAATGAATTGTGAACTACTCTCGAATGCAATAACACCCCAAAAATATTACACATTTGGGTATTTAACTTTGCCTCCATGGGAAGACATCAAGAGTGTATGGCCATTTCTGTGTTGCTTAGTTGTTATTTTTCCATATTTTGCATGATTGTTTCTTAATAGCAATTCATATTAAATGCCAAACAACTGAATAACTGTACAAAAACACTCAACTTCATCACCAGTTTTTCTCTCTGTATGAACAGTGCAGTTTGTTTATTTATCTATGGATGCATTTATCTGCTAATGATGTTCTAATGATTTGCAAAATAAGACATAATTATTTAGGAGAAGCACATTAAATGACTCATGCAAGCGTTTAGATTCTGAGGATGTCATAACCCCTATGCAGTAAAACAAATATTATAACTTAAAGAATATTTGCTAATATTAATTACCAGAATGGTTTGCCTTTAATTAATAGTGCACTTTGCAAGAATTGCGTTGCTTTTTTCAATGTACTCCTACAGTACTAGAAGGTTATCCCTTCATCAAATCAAAACATCTTCAACATTTCATATTACATTGGACCATCAGCAATTACTAGACCTTCGCGAGGACTTTAAATCCGCCTTTTGTGCTCGTATTTGATTGCACAATCAACGAGACATGTTCTTTGCCAACATTTAATTAAAATTACCATTCTCCAAATTGTCATTTTCGATTATTGATATGATGCGTCTTTACTCATACAATAAAATAAATGACTCCTTTCAGCGACTAAACGCTTGGTGTTTGATGCCTAAACCGATGTTGCCCCACTGTCTTATGATGTACTCATGCCCACACAAGCATTGGTAAGGTCGGATAAACGTTTCCATGAAAGTTGTGAAGACCCATCACCTTTTACTGTTTAACCGCTTAGAAAACACACAAGCGCCTATTGTGAAAATGAATTGTGAACTACTCTCGAATGCAATAACCCCCCAACTCCAAAACGGTAGGGAAGCAAGTAGAGGTGCACCAGCACAAGATACATACAGAGGGATCATTGGGCAATAGCGTCTTATGAGGTTATTGTGTGCGTGGCTGCAAAATGCGTTTGAGCGCGAGATAAGTGCAGTTTGGACATCCATGCCTCTCGCGACTAAACGCTTGGTGTTTGATGCCTAAACCGATGTTGCCCCACTGTCTTATGATGTACTCATGCCCACACAAGCATTGGTAAGGTCGGATAAACGTTTCCATGAAAGTTGTGAAGACCCATCACCTTTTACTGTTTAACCGCTTAGAAACACACAAGCGTTCGGTAAGGTCGGATAAACGTTTCCATGAAAGTTGTGAAGACCCATCACCTTTTACTGTTTAACCGCTTAGAAACACAAGCGCCAATATTGTGAAACATATATTAACTACTCCACAAAGCGCCTATTGTGAAAATGAATGTCGTCGAACTAAACTCTCTCGGGGAATGCCAAAGAGCATCGCTCAACTCCCATCGATACAGAATAGGGTGGGGGTGGGACCTTGCGCGAGAGACACACGCACACAGTGGGTGTCTGCTTTTTTTTTTTGTCTGTGTCTGAGGACCATCACCGATCAAGATAGAATACAGAACGGGTCGATGGAACTTGGGGACACTTATATTGTGCTCGCCGTCTTATCACGTTATGTGTCGCGTGGACCGTGGTCTAGGAGAAGGGCGCCTTCTAGAAAGCGCGGGAGGAATTGTAACAGTGCAGGTTGTAGTAACTCTCAATTACCATTCTCTTCACAACATTTATATATCTCTTTGAACCACTTAAGCGACTATAGTAATACTAAAACGTCTATGCTATGAGTGATGAACACTGACATACTAAACCGGAGTAGTGTTTGCCGGTAATCTAACACTAGTTATCTATGATGTACTCATGACCCACACAACCAAGCGGATGGTAAGGTCGGATGCACCCAACGCTTGGTTTGATGCCTATAACCAGTTGCACTGTCTTCATGATGTACTCATGCCACACAAAGCACTTGGTAAAGGTCGGATAAACGTTTCCATGAAAAGTGTGTGAAGACCCATCACCTGTTTACTGTTTAACCGCTTAAAACACACAAGCGCCCTATTGTGAAAATTAATTGTGAACCTACATCTCGAATGCCAATACCCCCAACTCCAAAACCGGTAGGGAAGCAAGTAGAGGTGCACCAGCACAAGATACATACGAGGATCATTGGGGAATAGCGTCTTGATGAGGGTTATTGTGTGCGTGGCTGCCAAAATGCGTTTGAGCGCGAGATAAGTGCAGTTTGGACATCCATGCCTCATCGCGACTAAACGCTTGGTGTTTGATGCCTAAACCGATGTTGCCCCACTGTCTTATGATGTACTCATGCCCACACAAGCGTTGGTAAGGTCGGATAAACGTTTCCATGAAAGTTGTGAAGACCCATCACCTTTTACTGTTTTAAACCGCTTAGAAACACACAAGCGCTTTGGGAAGTGGTGGCTGCTGCCCAGTGCCACGGTAAGACATGCAGGTTCATTGGAGGTGGTTGAGGTGATGCTATGCTAAGATGATACGTTCACACTGAAAACAAGCAAATTACAAAGAGTGCGGTCGTGATGTGATGGCACACCGTGTGGACACACATACAGTACATTTCTGTGGTATGATTGTCCCCCAATGGGAGTTGAACCCGTGACCCGGGCCGTCCTAATGTCACGCTCCACCGGTTGATCCTCCACCGCACCACACTTGGAGACGTGGTGTGGGGACGTACACTGTGATGGCCCCAAACATCTCGTTAACTTTTTCCCCTTCATGTAGCCCACACACCGTCAGCATATGGGATCTGCCAATAAGTGTCCGATGGTACAGGTAGCTAATGGCCATCGGCGTATCAAACGCCATCTGTGCTTCAGACTAATGTCTTGTTATTTCGTGGTATCCACCTGTTTATATGGTCGAACCTTCAGGTTTGTTGTCTCAACAGTATTTCACTTCAAGGCACGCCAACTTATCTTGTTGCGGGATATATTTTGTGCCCGTAGGCAGCATTGCTTTGTGGTTGGAAAAGGAGAAAGGGAAGAAAAGACTGATACCAAACTTTAGTCGAGTCTCCCTAGGATTCGGCTGTGAAAACATGTCTGGTCGAAGTATGAATTCTAAGTAGTCGGGGTTAACTGGGGTACTATTGACATAAATGCCACCGCAGTCATTCTTTGAAGGCCTATATTTTAACCTTAAAGCATAAAAAATATGCAACTTTTACTTAGCCTCATCTCTTTCTGCATCTAACTCTGATGTCATTGTAATCTATTTGCTTCTTACGACAAAAAGTCAGAAGGGAAAAAAGGGAAAAGAGTGTTCAGAGTTCATCTACAAGATGATTATTAGTTGACGATCATACAAGGCAAGAATCTACTGTCTAACCAGTTGCACAAAATATGTTAGGCTTTAGTATGTTTATTTGGGATATATTTCACAATAACATTCTCCAATTGTGTCTCATCCTGGAAAATAAAACATTGAATAAGATGCTATTGCTAGTCTGGCTACGTCACTCTTTTTTTTTTTTTTTTTTTTTTTTTTCTTTTTTTCTTTTTTTTTTTTTCTTTTTTTTTTTTTTTTTTTTTTTTTTTTTTTTTTTTTTTTTTTTTTTTTTTTTTTTTTTTTTTTTTTTTTTTTTTTTTTTTTTTTTTTTTTTTTTTTTTTTTTTTTTTTTTTTAGTCTGGCTACGTCACTCTATCTCTCGGTGAAGCTGCTCATCCAAATCACCCTGTTTGAGGCAACCAATAGCCAGATAAAATGCTGATTTAATTATTCCTTTCAGCATATAGGCCTAGCCTAGCCTACTAACAAAAAGTTATGAATCGCAAGTTTATGAAGGTCATAATTAATCGCTAGTCTATTATTGAAACATGCCTAGTAGTCTTATACTGAATTTGTGAGTGGGTTTATTATATATTATTCTCACAAAGCATACTTTAGATTCATATATTTAAGTCTAAAGGCAGGTGAGCTCAAATCTGGGTAATTTTGTCTTTTGCTTCAAATGTATTTTGGGGGTGAGGATCTGTAGACGCACATTACATGGAATGGGTCTCTCCTGGAAACAACCTGACCAGCTGAACCACAACAAACATGATATGGCTGCTGACCATTAACCTCTAGATACAGGAGAGGAGTGATAACTAAACTGATAGCATATTCTACCCATTTCGGTATCCCTCCTTGGCCAACAGCAAACGCAAACTCAGGCCAACACCAGTAAGCTAAGACAAGCTAAAACGTTGATTGGCAAGACGGTTGAACCATAAACTACAATGTTTTGGGGAGAGGTTTTAAGGTTTTCCTG
>PIJE02006403.1:0-15336 GCA_002895965.2 Coryphaenoides rupestris
GTATGCAAGGCAGAAGCGCAGGCTGAATGTCCGGAGATGGATATGAGCCAAACTAAACGGTACTATCTTGTGCCGGTTACTGGAGAGAGAAACCACGTATGGTACTGTCTTGTGCCTAGTATGGAGAGAGAGAGAGAGAGAATACATACTTTATCACGGTATCCACATAGGTTGGAATGTATAAGCATGATTTACGTAACATTGGGTATAAAGGACAGAGCCGGAGAAGGGTGGGGAGTCTCCTCTGCAGAATTGACTCAGACTTTGCGTTACTATTGGCAGTGACAAATAAAGTCTTTAACTTTCAAACTTTGGTCTTCCTGATCTCCCTCTTATGAATGTCAGAGTATAGGTAAAATCCACGACAGTTGCTGCACCTTTAAATCTGTGGGTGTATGCACCTTTAAATCTGTCGGTTGCTGCACCTTTAAAGTGGTAGGTACTGCACCTTTAAATCGGTGGGTTGCTGCACCTTTAAAGTGGTAGGTACTGCACCTTTAAATGGATGCGTGCTGCGGGGCGTCTTGTAGCGTCAGCCTTGGCGGGGGGCCGGCCAGGTGTGACGCCAGTCGATAATCTGCAGTGAAGCGGTGGAGCTGTCCTCTCCTCATATATCATCAGATCACATCATCAGCTGCAGAGCCATGGAAGCCTCTTCATCTTCATCTGCCGTCCCTCCTCATCCTTAATCCGCCGGCTGAGGTAATGGGTTTGAAAATAGTTCCTGTTATTTCATCCTGAAATTGGCTGTAGAGCTACACCAGACGTATTCATATTGGACATGGCAGAGGCATATTTAATACGTGACATCTGAATATTGGCAGATTAATATTATTTGAGTCGTGGAGAGTAGGACCAGGGGGTCTCATCAGCACCCCAGGAGGCCTGCAGGATGCGGGGATGCTGCATCTGTTGCCCGCTACACATCTGGACACAAAACAGCCACAGAACTCAACATAACATAATACAGTATACACAGTACATAATATACCCACAGCACAAAGATGATTTAACTAAATATCCCCATATGCAGGTATAATCAATACATGTATGAGGTTAGGTAGGCCTATTGACTACAAACTGGCATCATCTCCAAATCTATAACAATAATTATAACCAAATCAGTTGGATGAACGAGAAATCAGAAGCCAATGTGACAATATTTCATAATTACATCATAATATCCTGCCTGAGGTGTGTAATACTGACAGCGTCTTTCGTCATTCAAATGGGCATCAATTCACTTGAGGCTTTAGCATAGAAACCTCACAACCTCTCTGTTTGCTGTTCTCTCTCTCTCTCACACACACACACACACACACACATACACACACATGGGCACACACAAGCACACACACACACACACACACACTCACACACACATCTCTGGCCATATCCAGAGTGTGCTCCTGGTGACTGGTTACTGGTGACTGGTTACTGGATACTGGTGACTGGTGAGTGGTTATTGGTGACTGGTGACTGGTGACTGGTTATCAGGAGTAAATCCGTTCTGTGTGTTCGCACCTCTGGGTCGTCTAGAAGCCGTTTCGGCAGAAACCAAACAACCAAAACAACAGCGTCGATTCTGCCACAGACGTCGGAATACGGGATGAGAATGGGGGGTTGCCTGTTGCCATGGAGATGGTGACCCTGTTCCCTTGGCAACAGCCAGTAACACTACACTGTTGTTGCCCCTGCGATGTTTTGTGAAAGAATCTCAACACCGCTGTTTCTCAGGGAACTTGACGTATCAGTGCAAAATCATCCCGTTGTCTGTCAATTTAATCTTTTGCATAAAGTTTCAACCTGATTGTAATATTCCTGTCTTAATGTTACACATGATGAAGGGGATGTTCTTCATAAACACACAATTATTCACAAACGTTCAGGCTGATAATATGATCCTTAAAGGACTGGCTCTCCCCCAGGGATAGCTGAGCACAGATAGTTTTCTGTACAATCTGGAGATGAGGGCAGCTGCACCCGACCCGTACACACACCCGCATCCTACTGCATTACCAGTGTTACGAGTAAAGGATGCCATAGCAACGAAACGTTCCAGAATGTGGCTAACTTAAGTTCAAGGATAGTTTTTACTTCATTTTTTATTTACATTAAGCATTTCATGGCACCACCTAATGAGAGAGAGAGCGAGACGGAGAGACTGAGAGAGACCGAGGCAGACAGAGACAGATTGATTCCTTGATAACAGAATCAGAAGCAGCTTTATTGCCATAGTTTTTGCAAACAAGGAATGTGCTTTTGTGAAATTGATGCATAAATTCAAAAAAATGCTAAATTAAAAATGTAATTACATTAGGACATTTTTGAAATATGCTTATAAATCTTAACATTGTTGAACGGAATTGCTTACTGCCTTTCATGTCGTCACAGATATCGCCATGGACAACCAACTGACGGATAACCAACTGACAGCAGAGACTTTACATCCTCAACATACGAAGAAGATGGAGAAACATTTCCCCCTCCTCCTCCTCCTGCTTTTACATTGAGCCCAGCAGCTCCGGCCCCAGCATGGCCAACATGGCCGCCCTGGCGTTCTGCAACGAGAGTCTGCTGGAGGACTGCGACTACATGCAGCCGCGCGGCAAGGAGGACGAGCGATCCGAGGGGGGCGTGTCCTCCTCGGAGGAGGGCGAGGGCACGCCGCTCATGTCCGTCACCCTGCGCGTGACCCTGGCCGCCGTCATGACCTTCATGATCACCATCGGCTTCCTGGCTCTTCTTTCTCCATCTTCCATCCTCTGCCAACAGGGCTTGGCACTTGTGGGTCCTTCTCCAAACATCTTCTCCATATACCAGCCTGGTAGTTGGCTCGCAGTGCATGTTGTGTTAAGCTGTCCTTGCATGGTGGTTGACTTTCAATTTCACCTTTTTGGCACAGAAAAGGTGATATCTGAGCTCATTGACCTTGGTGGTCATAGAGGAGACATGTAAATGCCTCTAGTTTGTCAGTTAGTTCTGGGGAGAGGTCCCATTCCTGACCCAACTTTAAGAATGTGTCTTGAGTTTCCCTGTTGTTAATCAGAAGTTTTAGGGCACTTGTCTTCGCTTTGCCTGCAAAAGCACTTCCAGTGTCACATCCTGTATATGCGTGCAACCCAATGAGAGCCCTACAAACCTCCATGCCAACAGTGGCACCAACCTTCCTGATGTCTACAAGCCTTGTACGGGTTCTTGTGGCAAACTTCAAGAACAATGGGGCCTCAATCTTGTCATAGAACGCTAAAGACATCTGTCTTCTGAGCAATCTCATATCACAAATTTGACCGGTCTGTTTTAACTGCTGTTACATTAACACAAAAATCATTAATCATCACCAAATTTTATTTAACACCGTTTTAAGCTGTAAACAATGTCTCAAACTAGTGGTTAACATGAATAACTGCAGTGAATATACAAAGAATAGACACTGAAAATGTATTCCAAAATTAACATTTATTGTAAAAAGAGAGAAAACAGAGACCAAATTCACAGAACATCAGAACATCAACATGAATTCAACTCTGTGTGTTCACGCACAGGAGTGGCATTGTACAATCAGGTCGGAGTGTGCCTTGCAAACGTAGGCATCACATTTGTAGCATGTAAGGCTTGTTTTATTGTCTCTAGGGGCACAGAGCTTGCATCTCTTCCTTTTCTGTCCTTGTTGGGGGGGAGCGGCTGGGACAGCGGCTGGGGCTTGCAGACTCCTAACCAGACTGGCAGAGGCTGGTGTGCGGGGAAGGTGCTGCTGGCGCCGTTGAACTAGAGGAGTCACTAAAGCTTTCCCAAGCTCTGCCAGGAAAAGTCTCCTCTTGAAACATTTCCCCCGATTCCAGGCTGGGTCGATCGCCATCCACACCACATATGCGTTATTGTTTAGTCTGAAGTGTGTGTGTGTGTGTGTGTGTGTGTGTGTGTGTGTGTGTGTGGGGGGGGGGGGGGGGTTGTTGGTGTGGGTGTGTATGGGGATGTTTTCTATCTGATGGATGAACATAATCTAGTGTTAACCATTCATTTCATATGGCAGGAACACCACAAGTGCACCACAAGTTGACTAAACCACTCAAAATTCAAGGAAAGTGGTGATCAGCAATTGTATATGTTCAAATGCCGACTGTGGAGGGTATCATAAGACCTTGAGGCAATCAAATGTAAAACACAATATTTATGATTGATTAAAGTTGTAAATCGGTCAGATTTGACCCGAACACAACAGGAGGGTTAAGTCTGCAAACAGTCGATTCATCATTTCTGTTTTACACTTTTGTATATGCTGGTTTCTTTTTTCTTTATAAAAATACTTTAAACTACATGCTGTATAAAGAAGTGCTAATATAGATAAAGCTTATTTAAGGTCATGTGATTCAAAAAACTATTCAAGGACAATTTGAGGGGCCGCCAGCAGAGGGAGCCAAACATGTGTTTAACATAATTTGGGGTGTGTACATGTGTTAAGGGGCGTGTTAAGGTAACCAAAGGAACCCAGTTCACTGGGTAGTAGGCTGGTAGACCGATCTAGTCATCATCATACATACTGGGTGGACACTCCCACTTGTGATGTCACTAGAGGGTAGATGTTGCTTCGCTTGCAATGGCTAACGAACGAACATCCCACCTGGTGGTAAGGTAGGGGTCCTTTAATATCTAAAATGACAATATAGTCATTATAATGCAGTTATTGCATGTAAAAACTGCAATAATGCACTGGCAGTATCCGTGTGCACATGAACTGTGGATAAGGAGGGTGCAGTGGTTACTGGTTTCGGTCATGAGGGCTTCTCTGTGGACGTTGAGGAACTCACAGTCCAAAAAACATTCTTACATTTTGTGGGGTTAAAATTCTGAATTTTCCCAGCTTTTCAACCTGTTTACGTCTGTCATAACACTGAACTGGATGAATTGATTTCTGCTGTAAACAATTATTTGTTACTAGGACAAGGAAATTGTCTAAGTGAAACTAACAGAACTGTCATTTATACTGGTAAAGTATGTCAAGACTGAAAACATTTTTTACTCACCAAAATGTAAACATGAATACCTTAAAATGTGTTCGAAAAAGTGTTTATTTCCCCTGTTGTATTTATGTTAACACACCACATACTTTCTCAATGTCCAGGACAATATTTCATGTTTCATTCTGGAAATGTTTACGTTCATTCTTGTTTGTTCATGATTTTTTTGATGTATTTATAAATTATATAGGCTAAGTAGGGCTGCACGACAAAATATCATATCCCGATATTTTTAGGCTGAATGGCGATATACGATATATATCCCGATATTTTCTATGAAGAGGGTTAAATGTTTCATTGTAAGTCAAAAGCCACATGTGAGATGTCAAAAGCACCTTTATTAAAACACGAGTCAGTAATACTGCACATTGCGCAATATATCAACATGTGCTATCAATAGTATAGCATAGAATAGCATAATAGAACTTTATGCCAGCAGCCAAACAGAAATATCTTGGGCGAGTTGTACATACATCCCTCTTAAAAGCTTAAAAAGCTTCTTTTGAAAAGTAATTGCGACTGGGCAAATGATATCTTGGGTCGATGGTGTTGAGTAGCTTTTTAAAGCCGGGTTGAGCCACCGTTGCAACAGGGACCATATCTTTTGGGATGTGGTAGGCCACCGCATTAGTTGTCTCCAAGCAACTTGCGAGTCGGAGGGATGCAGAAAAAACTGTATTTTAACACAACATGACATATCCGGATATAAACGATGTCTAATTTTGTATCCCATTTGAAAATATAACGATATATCGTGAATAGCCGTTATATCGTGCAGCCCTAAGGCTAAGTAGTGTATGTGGCAGCGGTCAATGGTGAAAATAAATAATTTCTTGACATTTGAAAAGTGGTGAATAATATAATCATTATGTGCGTCATCTGTGTGATAGTGTTTGGGATTGTGAAACTACAGTGTTTCTACTAACACACACACACACACACACACACACACACACACACACACACACACATATACTCAGTCATGTGTTATTTAAACAATAGATGCTTGTCCTTTTCAACACCCACAGTCCAATACTGGTCACTTTAAATAGACAACATTTATTCATATTAATTAGTTAAATAAAGGCTATTGTGGCTTTTCCTCCACATTATAGGCTAACCCACCCTACTCAGAGTAATCCACACTTTATATTGAATTGAAATTATATTGAAATTCAGTGCATTGCAGTGCAGAGGATGCAGTCTAGTTAAAGGTGCTTACTACTCCAGTACAACAATCCAGTACATAGCCTAAATAAGTGATTGAACACATGGTCTGCAAATTAGTTAAACAATATTTCAGAAATATTTCAACCTTAGGGAAATGGAATTCTGATAATGCCTATTTAATCACAATCAATAAACAAAACTGTAAGAGTTCTGAATGTTTGGATAACCTCTTGTTTTAAAGCTACACTGGTTTATATGTTTGACATAAGCTGCCAATATCACAGGTACATGCAAGTGGCTAAACAAGTTTCAAGTTTCAAGTTTCAAGTATTTTTATTGTCACTTCACAATTTACACGTGAGTATAAGCAGTGAGTCTTCCTGGGCAACGCCATCGTGTGTCTGATCGTCTACCAGAAGCCCGCCATGCGCTCGGCCATCAACCTGCTGCTGGCCACGCTGGCCTTCTCCGACATCATGCTGTCGCTGCTCTGTATGCCTTTCACCGCCGTCGCCATGGCGACGGCTGACTGGCGCTTCGGCAGGGTGTTCTGCCGCACCTCCATCATGCTGTACTGGCTCTTCGTCCTGGAGGGCGTGTCCATCCTCCTCATCATCAGCGTGGATCGCTTCCTGATCATCGTGCAGCGGCAGGACAAGCTGACGCCGCGCCGCGCCAAGCTGCTGATCGCTGCGTCGTGGGCGCTGAGCGTGTGCGTGGCGCTGCCCTCGGTGGTGGGATGGCGGGCGGCGGGCGCGGCGGCGGGCATCGGCGGGGCCTTGGCGCCACAGTGCGTGCTGGGCTACAGCGAGTCTCCGGCGGACCGCGGCTACACGGTGCTGCTGACCGTGGCCGTGTTCTTCGTGCCGTTCGGTGTCATGCTGTACGCCTACCTATGCATCCTGAACACGGTGCGACGCAACGCCCTACGCATCCACGACCACGCTGGCGAGCACTCCTGCCTGCCGGCGCTCAACCAGGTGGGCAAGCTGGGCCTGACGGGCCTGCAGCGCCCCCCACAGGTCAACATGGACATGAGCTTCAAGACGCGTGCCTTCACCACCATCCTGATCATCTTCATTGGCTTCTCTGTGTGCTGGCTGCCGCACACGGTGGTCAGCCTGCTGGCGGTGTTCAGCCGGCGGTTCTACTACAGCTCGGCGTTCTACCCGGTGAGCGTGGGCGCGCTGTGGCTCAGCTACCTGAAGACCGTCTTCAACCCGGTCATCTACTGCTGGAGGATCCGCAAGTTCCGCGAGGCCTGCCTGGAGTTCATGCCCAAGAGCTGCAAGCTGTGTCCGCCCCGGGTGCTGGGCCGGAGCCGCCGCCGGGTGCGGCCCAGCAACATCTACGTGTGCAGCGAGACTCAGTCGGCCGTGTAGACGCTCAGAGACGCAGTTAGCTGACGTTAACCGAGAGACTGCCCCCTGCTGGGCTCATATATAAACTACAAATAGTAGCAGCATGTGACTGAAGTCTGAAGTCGGTCACATGCTGTGCCTGAAAAAAAGAATTTAATTAAAATAATAACAACAAAGGGGACAAAAGAAGAAACCGTACGTTCAACCTGATAACCTCGTTACCGCGGTTACCAATCTGGGTTCTATACAATTTGATAATGTATTTTGTGTAGATTATACGTTGTGGACGGTAGTTGTGACGACCTTCATGATGACCCTAACATTTACAGGTTGCTAAGCAACACACCGACCACTGCCCAGTAGTTTCTTGATCCATGTCTGTCTACGTGCCAACGTCAGTTGTGTCATTATAGTGTCGAATAAATCTGATGACACACACACACACGACGAGAGGCTTTTCAGTATATTGTCTTCGTCAAAGATGTAAATTTTTCGAGTGATTGGTGAAAAGGTTTAAATCAGAATACGTTAACTGAATAACTGTGTGAACAAAGTGGGTTTCTTTCTTCAATTCTTTGTCAAATGAGATGTGAAGTCGCATCATAAATAAGTATTTAAAATAAAATATGACGGACTACTATGGGAGAAAAACATAGTCGCCATCTTGTAAGAATATGCGTTTATCACAAAACATAGTTGCCATCTTGTACAAATATGTGCTATATGAAGTAACTAAGTGTGGAAAGACTGAGAAATAACACGTCATCCACTGTCACCAACAAACAGCTAAGTTGATGAAGAGAAAGAGATGGTCACGTGTATTAGGCAAACAGGAGACGGAAGGGTGGGGGAAAAACAGAGGGGGAGAAGAATCCCAGACAGTATGTCCCGGGAAAAGCTAGAGCAAAAACAATAGAGGGGGGGGGGGGGGGGGGGGGGGGGGGGGGGGGGGGGGGGGGGGGGGGGCAGGGGGAGGGTAGGGTAAGGTTGGTGGAGAGGTGGGAGGTGGAGGGGGAGGGGGGGGGGGGGGGAGGGGGGGGGGGTGGGGGGGGGGGGGGTGAGGGGGGGGGGGGGGGGGGGGGGGGGGGGGGGGGGGGGGGGAGGGGGGGGGGGTGAAGTAGAGGGGGGGGGGGGGAGGGGAGGAGGAGGGGAGGAGAAGGAGAAGGAGGAGGTGAGGAGGAAGAGGGAAAGCAGGGGGGAACAATGACAAGAGGAAATAAACAAAACAGCTCACTCCCAGCCGATCAATAGGAAACGAGCCAGCATACAAGGATTTTCCGTCACCAGGCGAGGATTGTGAAAGACAAAAGACTCTGACACAGAGTGAGGTGTATTCACCCCTCGTTCTCCCGAACGCTCACCACATTTGGTCCGGTCTTTAAAATCGCTCTATAATCCTGCTGTTTTTTTGACTGTAAATATTGTGAGTCTTATCCCTCCAATTCAAGTTGTCGATAGTATTCTTTTGCACGTTCAACAGATTTCATTTCACAAACACACAAATTAGTCCGTGAGCCAGTAGGGTTGGTCGGTACCAACTGGGGGGTCAAATGCTCATAGTGATTTTTGGTATACATCTCTAGAGTTAGACAAAATGTGATAGCCTTGCACCAGTGGTAGCTAAATGTGTGCTATCATGCATTTTATATCACTACCCTAAAAAAAACATGAAAATCTGCCATTGTATAGGACAACATAGATGTATACTCAACCTAGTGGTATTTTGTCATCAATGATCCCTCAACATTGAAATTTGTCACAATTATAGCTGAGTTCAAGCACTTTTGATTAAAAGTTGGTATAAAAATGTATTTTGAAAAATGTGTCATTGGTGGCACTCACAATACAAGGCCTAATTTCAGTAAATTAAATCATTCCATTTAGTTTATTTGGGAAAGTCAATAAAGAAAATATTTAATCAAAGACTGATTTACATATTGTGGCAGACGGCCACTGAGGGGCCGACTAGGGAGTGTGGACAATGGTCGGGGGAACCGCAGTTCCCCAGTCGGCCCCCAGAGGGAGCCAAGGAAACCAGGAAGTGTAGAGAGGCAATCAACCTCATGGGAAGTGGCTGCGCCTCGTTGAGGGAACTCGGCGGCAGCCAATCAAAGGCCTGGCTGCGGCCAATAAATGGGAGAGGACCTGGGTGGTGTAGAGAGTCGAGGAGAGAGAGAGAGAGAGAGAGAGAGAGAGAGAGAGAGAGAGAGAGAGAGAGAGAGAGAGAGAGGAAGAGAGGAGAGAGAAAGAGAGAGAGAGAGAGAGAGAGAGAGAGAGAGAGAAGAGAGGAGAAGAGAGAGAGAGAGAGAGAAGGAGAAGAGAGAGAGAGAGAGAGAGAGATATGTTGGAAGCAAGTGGAAGAGGAAGAGGATTGCAGACGACGTGAGTTGAAGAAAGACCAAAGTGGCTGTGTGCCCGAGATATTCAGTCGTGGTCACACTCCACCCCAATATAGGGAGTGTGCCACATATGGTGGAGAATGCGGGCAGAGAACTAAAGAGAGACTGAAATTAATAAATCAACCCCCCACCATGGATATCGAGGCGCTCCTGAATAAATGGCAGTATGGGGACCTGGACGACGATCCCCCTGTGAAAACCAGCCGGCAGAAGAAAGCTGCCAAAAAGCAGAGGGCTGGGGCTGCTGCCGGGATGGGCCCACAAGTCCAGGAGAAGGCCATCTCCCTCCAGGAGGAGGACGACCTGACCAGGGAGCTGGTACGGCAGCTACGCCAGGAGCTCCAGGTCGAGAAGGAGAAGATGGGCCAGATGGAAGCCATGGTGAAGGAGTGGTGGGCCATGCAGGCTAAAACCCAGAGGGGATACCAGGACCTGGAGGCCAAGCAGGCTAAAACCCAGAGGGGATACCAGGTGCTGGTGGACCTGCGGCTTGAAAAGGAGAGCATGCAGCTGCAGGAGAGCCAGAAGAAGGTGCAGGAGTTGTGCACCGAAAGGGACTTCCTGTCGGGGCAGCTGAAGGCCTCAGCCCAGCAGGAGGAGCAGGCCCGGAAGGAGGCCAAAGGGCTCCAAGACCAGCTGAAGGCCCAGCTGAAGGCTGCAGCCCAGCAGGAGGAGCAGGCCCGGAAGGAGGCCAAAGGGCTCCAAGACCAGCTGAAGGCCCAGCTGGCAACTGCAGCCCAGCAGGAGGAGCAGGCCCGGAAGGAGGCCAAAGGGCTCCAAGACCAGCTGAAGGCCCAGCTGAAGGCTGCAACCCAGCAGGAGGAGCAGGCCCAGAGGACTACCGCTGGCCAGCGAGAGCAGCAGGCCCTGGAGAAGGCCAGAGAGCTCCAGGCCCAGCTGATGGCTGAAGGCCAACGAGAGCAGCAGGCCCTGGAGCAGGCTAAAGAGCTCCAGGCCCAGCTGGCGGCCACTGGCCAGCGAGAGCAGCAGGCCCTGGAGCAGGCCAAAGAGCTCCAGGCCCAGCTGATGGCCGCTGGCCAACGAGAGCAGCAGGCCCTGGAGCAGGCTGAAGAGCTCCAGGCCAAGCTGATGGCCGCTGGCCAACGAGAGCAGCAGGCCCTGGAGCAGGCTGAAGAGCTCCAGGCCCAGCTGACGGCCACGAAGCAGCAGGCCTGGAGCAGGAGGAACTCCAGGCCCTGGAGAAGGCCGAAGAGCTCCAGGCCCAGCTGACGGCGGAGCAGGCCCAGAGGACTGCCGCCGGCCAGCGAGAGCAGCAGGCCCTGGAGAAGGCCGCAGCCCAGCTGATGGCAGAGAGGGCCCAGCTGAAGGCCGCAGCCCAGCTGACGGCGGAGCAGGCCAAAGAGCTCCAGGCCCAGCTGGCGGCCACTGGCCAGCGAGAGCAGCAGGCCCTGGAGAAGGCTGAAGAGCTCCAGGCCCAGCTGATGGCCGCAGGCCAAAAAGGGCAGCAGGCACTGGAGCAGGTGGAGGAACTCCAGGCCCAGCTGACGGCGGAGAAGGCCCAGCGGAAGGCCGCAGCCCTGCTGACGGTGGAGCAGGCTGAAGGGCTCCAGGCCCAGCTGACGGCCGCCGGCCAAAGAGAGCAGCAGGCCCTGGAGCAGGCCGAAGAGCTCCAGGCCCAGCTGACGGCCGCCGGCCAGCGAGAGCAGCAGGCCCTGGAGAAGGCCGAAGAGCTCCAGGCCCAGCTGATGGCCGCAGGCCAAAGAGAGCAGCAGGCACTGGAGCAGGCTGAAGGGCTCCAGGCCCAGCTGACGGCGGACCAGGCCCGGCTGAGGGCCATAGGCCCCACTGACGGCGCAGCGGCAGACGACCCGGGAGGCGTCGGCGCAGCGGCAGACGATCCGGGAGGCGTCGGCGCAGCGGCAGACGATCCGGGAGGCGTCGGCGCAGCGGCAGACGACCCGGGAGGCGTCGGCGCAGCGGCAGACGACCCGGGAGGCGTCGGCGCAGCGGCAGACGATCCGGGAGGCGTCGGCGCAGCGGCAGACGACCTGGGAGGCGTCGGCACAGACGGACCGGGGATCGGCGCAGAAGCAGACGACCCGGGTGACGGCGCCGCAGAAGCGGACGACCCGGGAGGCGTCGGCGCAGCGGCAGACGATCCGGGAGGCGTCGGCGCAGCGGCAGACGATCCGGGAGGCGTCGGCGCAGCGGCAGACGATCCGGGAGGCGTCGGCGCAGCGGCAGACGACCCGGGAGGCGTCGGCGCAGCGGCAGACGACCCGGGAGCGGTATTTACCGTCCTCCGTCTGCAACTAATTTGGCTTTGGAGGAATTTGGTAAATTGATGTCTTCATATGCCTCGTCTGAATTAATTGTTTTAGGTGACCTGAATTTAGACTGGTTAACTGGGAACTCCTCGAAGTTGAAAGAATTGTGCTTAGAATTAAATCTTGCTCAGTTGATTTCTTTTCCCACTAGACCAAATGCAAAGAATCAGTCTAAATCCACCTTAATTGACCTTATTTTAACAAACAGACCTCTTAAATACCCGCATAGTGGAGTCTTTGCACAAGGCATTAGTGATCACTGTCCAACTGCATGTGTTAGAATGGTCAAGGGTTTTAAATCCAAAGCACGTATCATTAGGAAACGTAATTTTAAAGATTTTGTCGAACAGGGCTTTTTACATGATTTATTTAATGCAGATTTAGAAAGAATCTGCTCGGTCCCGGACTCCGAGCTAGCTTTCAATCAATTCTCCCACACTTTTAGTTTTCTCTCTGAGAAGCATGCCCCCTATAAGAATTATAGGATAAAAAATCGTTCCAGCCCCTGGTTTTCTGCAGAACTGACAGAAGCCCTCCAAGTCAGAGATTTGGCTTGGTCTAAAGCCAGACTTACTGACCTTCCATCAGACTGGTTGCATTTCAGACAACTGCGGAATAGATGCATCAGCATGATTAGGAAAGCTAAATCTAACTACTATCTGTCCTCTCTTGCTGATGCCAGAGGAAATGCAGCTAGCTTTTGGAAAACAATGAAATCTCTTAAGCCTCAAATGTAAAACACAATATTTATGATTGATTAAAGTTGTAAATCGGTCAGATTTGACCCGAACACCACAGGAGGGTTAAGTCTGCAAACAGTCGATTCATCATTTCTGTTTTACACTTTTGTATATGCTGGTTTAATCTTTCTTTATAAAAATACTTTAGACTACATGCTGTATAAAGAAGTGCTAATATAGATAAAGCTTATTTAAGGTCATGTGATTTAAAAACTATTCAAGGACAATTTGAGGGGCCGCCAGCAGAGGGAGCCAAACAAGTGTATTAACATAATTAGGGGTGTGTACATGTGTTAAGGGGCGTGTTAAGGTAACCAAAGGAACCCAGTTCACTGGGTAGTAGGCTGGTAGACCGATCTAGTCATCATCATACATACTGGGTGGACACTCCCACTTGTGATGTCACTAGAGGGTAGATGTTGCTTCGCTTGCAATGGCTAACGAACGAACATCCCACCTGGTGGTAAGGTAGGGGTCCTTTAATATCTAAAATGACAATATAGTCATTATAATGCAGTTATTGCATGTAAAAACTGCAATAATGCACTGGCAGTATCCGTGTGCACATGAACTGTGGATAAGGAGGGTGCAGTGGTTACTGGTTTCGGTCATGAGGGCTTCTCTGTGGACGTTGAGGAACTCACAGTCCAAAAAACATTCTTACATTTTGTGGGGTTAAAATTCTGAATTTTCCCAGCTTTTCAACCTGTTTACGTCTGTCATAACACTGAACTGGATGAATTGATTTCTGCTGTAAACAATTATTTGTTACTAGGACAAGGAAATTGTCTAAGTGAAACTAACAGAACTGTCATTTATACTGGTAAAGTATGTCAAGACTGAAAACATTTTTTACTCACCAAAATGTAAACATGAATACCTTAAAATGTGTTCGAAAAAGTGTTTATTTCCCCTGTTGTATTTATGTTAACACACCACATACTTTCTCAATGTCCAGGACAATATTTCATGTTTCATTCTGGAAATGTTTACGTTCATTCTTGTTTGTTCATGATTTTTTTGATGTATTTATAAATTATATAGGCTAAGTAGGGCTGCACGACAAAATATCATATCCCGATATTTTTAGGCTGAATGGCGATATACGATATATATCCCGATATTTTCTATGAAGAGGGTTAAATGTTTCATTGTAAGTCAAAAGCCACATGTGAGATGTCAAAAGCACCTTTATTAAAACACGAGTCAGTAATACTGCACATTGCGCAATATATCAACATGTGCTATCAATAGTATAGCATAGAATAGCATAATAGAACTTTATGCCAGCAGCCAAACAGAAATATCTTGGGCGAGTTGTACATACATCCCTCTTAAAAGCTTAAAAAGCTTCTTTTGAAAAGTAATTGCGACTGGGCAAATGATATCTTGGGTCGATGGTGTTGAGTAGCTTTTTAAAGCCGGGTTGAGCCACCGTTGCAACAGGGACCATATCTTTTGCGATGTGGTAGGCCACCGCATTAGTTGTCTCCAAGCAACTTGCGAGTCGGAGGGATGCAGAAAAAACTGTATTTTAACACAACATGACATATCCGGATATAAACGATGTCTAATTTTGTATCCCATTTGAAAATATAACGATATATCGTGAATAGCCGTTATATCGTGCAGCCCTAAGGCTAAGTAGTGTATGTGGCAGCGGTCAATGGTGAAAATAAATAATTTCTTGACATTTGAAAAGTGGTGAATAATATAATCATTATGTGCGTCATCTGTGTGATAGTGTTTGGGATTGTGAAACTACAGTGTTTCTACTAACACACACACACACACACACACACACACACACACACACACACATATACTCAGTCATGTGTTATTTAAACAATAGATGCTTGTCCTTTTCAACACCCACAGTCCAATACTGGTCACTTTAAATAGACAACATTTATTCATATTAATTAGTTAAATAAAGGCTATTGTGGCTTTTCCTCCACATTATAGGCTAACCCACCCTACTCAGAGTAATCCACACTTTATATTGAATTGAAATTATATTGAAATTCAGTGCATTGCAGTGCAGAGGATGCAGTCTAGTTAAAGGTGCTTACTACTCCAGTACAACAATCCAGTACATAGCCTAAATAAGTGATTGAACACATGGTCTGCAAATTAGTTAAACAATATTTCAGAAATATTTCAACCTTAGGGAAATGGAATTCTGATAATGCCTATTTAATCACAATCAATAAACAAAACTGTAAGAGTTCTGAATGTTTGGATAACCTCTTGTTTTAAAGCTACACTGGTTTATATGTTTGACATAAGCTGCCAATATCACAGGTACATGCAAGTGGCTAAACAAGTTTCAAGTTTCAAGTTTCAAGTATTTTTATTTT
>PIJE02006404.1:0-2500 GCA_002895965.2 Coryphaenoides rupestris
TGTGTTGGTTGGTGTGTTGATGCGGATCATTCGACGGAAAACCCGAGTTTCTTAGCATGTCCAGATCAAGGAATCGCTGCTACAGGTAACGGTCGCGGATTTAATCAGCGACGAATACAAAAAAAATAAAAGGTTTGAAAATCCTTCAAACCCTCAGCTCATCATCCCCTGAATGGAGAATATTCCACGACTGAATGTTTTGATAATTTGCTAAACACCTCCGAGTAATCCTGGTCGTTTTAAACCGATGATCCGGGCGTATATTCGACATTATTAGCTTATAATCAATTTATTAATTCATTATCAGAGAAAATGATTCATTATTCAAATAAAAAAGGTATTTAATCTGAATAAATAATAAGGGGGCGGCCACCCTGAAACCAAGGGACCGATAACCGGACAGCGGATGAAGTCTCATCAAATGTACAAAACTAAACTGGGACGATGAGTCTTAATAAATTAATAATTACGATCAAAGTTACGATTAATAGTTAGCGAAGGTCCACCGCGAGGACGTCTCCTCTCCTGTCCTGTCGTGTCCCCGCCAGACAGATGAGAGGTCCGACACACCGATGGGCCCCCCGGGTACCGAAAGTTTTACGAGACGCGATCCGTCCGCCGAAAAAAAAAAACGTCACCGAGACGGAAACCCAGAGAGAGACCGAGCGTCCATTTTTCCCCCGTCGCCCCGGGTTACGCGTACGAGCCGGGAAAAGCACGGGCGGGATGAAACACCGATGCTGTCGAGCGCCCGGTCCCCGCGCTGCGTAGGGTTCTATAGAAGACGTATATATATATATATATACGACGCTTTGTGGAAAGGCATGAATGCAGTGACATATATAATTTCATGTATGTATATAATATAATATATATATAATAAATTGAGGCAGGGTGAGGAGAGAGAGAGAGAGAGAGAGAGAGGAGGGAGAGAGGGAGAGAGAGAGAGAGAGGGAGGGAGAGAGAGAGAGAGAGTCGCTGGATCCAAAATGGAGGACAGAGCCGTGCAGCTGTTGGCTAGCCGCCGTCGCCGCCGAGGGTCGTTCGCATTAAAAGCGCGGGAAAATCTCCACGTCAATTAGCGACGTGTAGCGTCCTGCTTCTCAAATTTGATTCCAAAGCCAATTAAAAGAAACCACCGTCCCTTTCTTTTCAAAGGAGTTCAACGCTAATTAAAAGCGACGGCACCATTTTTTTTTGGTGGGGGGGGGAGCACGGTTTTGAAACGTTTGCAAAAGTTCCAATAAGTTGCCCGCGCCGCTCGACAACTTGACGCCTGTTTTCCTCTGCCGCAAACAAAACAAATTAATTAATCGGTCACGCGATCCGTCACCGCCGCTCAAACCGACCGAGGAGGAAACAGAACGTTCGCCGTGAGCGAACCAATCGGGCGCCTCGGAGTGAAATAAAAAAAAGTGTCCCACCGCGGGCCCCTCTCGTTGTCAGCGGCTAAATTCATCACTTAATTCATTCAATAATTTTTTTGCTCTTCTGGGTTTTTTCTTTAATGTTATTTCCACTTTTTGTACAGGCCCTGCGAGGCCCCCCCACGTATCACAGAGCATGATGCGAGGCCCCCAGGACCCCCCGTGGTGCCTCGTTCTCCTCAGACTTGACGAGAGGTGGAGGCCGTAATTAAGGAGGGAGGGAGGAGGGAGGAGTCAGGAGTCAGAAAAGAGGGAGCTATAGGAGGGGGGGAGGGATTGTAATTGTGATGGGAGCTCTGGACCGACGTGTCCCGGGCCCTGATGTGAGATGGGGGGAGAGAGAGAGGGAGAGAGAGAGAGAAAGGGGGAGAGGGAGAGAGAGAGTGTGTGTGTGTGTGTGTGTGTGTGTGTGTGTGTGTGTGTGTGTGTGGGTGCGAAGTGTGTGCGTGTGTGTGTGTGTGTGTGTGTGATGAGGGACTGTGGGAACTATGAAGGTGTAGGAGCGAGTACAAATGGGCGAGAGAGACGCAGAGAAAGTGACAGAGAGAGAGAGAGAGAGAGAGAGAGAGAGAGACGAGGGACGAGGGACGAGGGGAAAGGAAGAAGTGAAGAGAAACATGAGAGCGAAATAGAGAGCGAGAGACACTCGTACGTTGAGAGAGAGAGAGAGAGAGAGAGATAGAGAGGACGGGTTGAGTGACAGCGATACGCTAGTCCAATTCACGCAAACTGGGAGGAGAGAGAGAAGAAAGAAGAGAGGGAGGGTTCGCTGAGAGTGACCTGGGGAGTCCCCCCGCGTTCATCGGGTCGACCTGCCGTCCGCTCTCATTGTAAGACCGTATGATACGGTTTTCCTTTTGGTTTTGTTTTCCTTGTCCGTTTTTATTTACAGTAAATCACCCCATAAATTATAACAACACATCCATTAAATTCAATATGAAGACCTTCTCTAACATTAAAAGAAGCAACTTTGGTCTACCAAATACTTTAAGAAGTTATAAATACTCCTATACGTTTCCCACCAATCCCGGTGACCTTTGGTGTTATATGTATTCCAAAATACTTCATTATAT